>JAMQGT020012274.1:0-19845 GCA_024447675.2 Pterophyllum scalare | reverse complement strand
CACAGTTAGTCTTGTATCATAATGCAAATGGATCAAAGTGAGTGTAAAGCATTTCTGTTAACCATCTCCACTTTTTTGCATAAAACTAGTTGAGTTCTTCCAACTTAAATAAATTTGTCAATTTTCTTTTTTTTCCTTCAGCTTTTCTTTAATCACTTTTGTCACTGCACTCTGTATAGCTGATCATTTGGCACAGCTGTTATGACATAATATTTATGTTAATTTTTTTCAGACAGTATTGCAGCCATGAATTAAGGATTTGCACAGCTGGGCTGTTTGTCTCACTCCTCACAGGTTGCTGCTGGAAAAGAGGGTAGAGCAGGAATCTGTGTTAATGTTTCACTGTGTGCAAAGTATCTACAGAAATGACCTAGAAACACCAATGTGGAGCTGCTCAAGCCCTTCAGGCAGACCTCTTTCTGGTCACTGTCAAAGTCAGTCAGCCTCGTAATGTAAAATACAATAAACACCAGCTTTCTACTGCAGTATTTCCCTCTGTCTTCCCTATATTACAGTGAAAGATTCCGTTGTGATCATTATAATTTTTTTTTATTAGTATTAAATTTTAAATGAGATACACTGAGTGGTGTATAATTTGATTGGAAAGCCCTTACACACACTCCCATCCCTGAAGAACAACTCAGGCTTTTATACTGATTATAATCAGATGGTTTCCATGGCTCTTCACTGGATGAGATAATAAGATGTCCAACCTAATTTCTGGGTCACATGAATACTAAAAATACTTGATACGCTGCTTTCAGTGTGAGATTTATTTGTGATAGAGTCAGAAAGACTTATTTTTCACGCTGGATTATTTAAAAATATAAATCACATTGCACACATAATTTTGAAGTAGTGTATAAGCAACATCTGTGCCATCCACTGAATTTAGTTGGATGTGGCTTGTTTATTTTTTTAAGCAGAGAACTCTCTTTTTATGATGAGAACAAGACTGACTCACAAGACAAATATTTCAATAAGTGGGTGGATTCCCATCATTCATAACAAATAATAGTGATCCAAAAACAATCCCTCATTCACCATCAACAAGTTCACATTAGTGGTTTTAATTGAAATATCTCAATACCTATTGGATGAATTTGTACACTCATTAAGTGTACAGCATGAATTATAATACATTTATTTATATAGCACATTCAAAAACAGCTTTTATAATGTTTTGACACACAGACAGAAGTAGACTGCTCAGGGGGTAAATACAAACATAAAGCAAAAGATTAAGATCATACTTAACAGATACAATTAACCCTTTTAGACCACGGGAGTGTGGTAATTAATAATAAATGCTAATGAAAGTCTTAAAGAAACTGAAAAAAAAGGTAAATATAGACAGTAACCAGGTGGTGAATTACATCACACGTAATGGAATCAAATAAAAGCAAGTCTTCATAGGCAGTGTAGAAACCTCTGATCTGCTGGAATTTTCCCACACAACCAGAAACCAGGGTTTACAGCAAATGGTTTGGAAAATAAGAAATCATCCAGGGAGCAGCTGTTCTCTGGGTGAAATTGCCTTTTTGATGTCAGAGGTCGGAGGACAATGGCCAGACTGCTTGGAGCTGACAGGAAGGCAACAGTCACTCAAATAGCCACTCATTACAATCAGGGTATGCAGAAGAGCATCTCTGAATGCACAACACATTGAACTTTGAAGCAAATGGGCAACAGCAGCACAAGACCACACTGGGTCCTGTCAGTTAAGAACAGGAAACTGAGGCCAAAGTGCACCCTTTATGACCACAGTGCAGCCATCTTCTGATGGCTGCTTCTAGCAGGATCATATACCATGTCACAAAGCTCAAATCATCTCATCGCAATTGGTTTCTTCAACATCATAATGAGTACTCAAATGGCCTCCACAATCATCAGATCTAAATCCAAGAGAGCAACTTTGGAATGTGGTGGAACGGGAGATTCACATCATGGATGTGCAGCCAACATATCTGCAGCAGCTGCATGATGCTATCATGTCAACATGGACCAAAATCTCTGAGGACTTTTTCCAGCACCCTGTTGACTCTATGCTGTTAAGAATTAAGACAATTCTGAAGGAAAAACAGGGTCCAAGCTGGTACTAGCAAGGTGTGGTACCTAATAAAGTCAATGTATGTGTTCTTGCACATTAGGTAAACATCCATCCATCAATCCATCCGTGCATCCATCCATCCATCTAGCCATCCTCTTAACTGCTTATCCAGTTCAGAGTCACATGCTGCACAAAGGCAACAGTGTTAACCACTGCATAACTGAACCGCCCTATTAGTTAAACCTTATACTATTCATCGAGCACAGCTTCAAAACATTGGAGCCCCTAACTATTCATTCAAATCACAGGAACCTTTGCTCTGATGTTCAGGCCTAAGAAACACTGCTCTGTGATCCCTTTACATTACCCAGTATCACAGGCTTTTTCTTATTCCAGCACACTGTGCTCTGAATGTCTGCCAGGTTTTGAAGTCATGTTCAAAGCTAATGGATCACAGTGCACCATAGAGGTGTTACCCCACAAAAATATATTCACATCAGGTAGTTACATGTGTATAAATCTGATGCATCGAGTTGTTAAACACCCAACAGCACAGAGCAGTGAAGCTCACAGTTGTTGTGTACTAACTGGCTCATAATCTCATGAATGCCAGAGTCCATCTATCAATATAACAACGACAACATCCTTTCAAAGGTCTGGTAATTATTGGATGGCAAAGAAACACTCACAAGATTTTAGGTTCTCATTCAATCAGTCACTAAGGGTTTGGTGTACAGCAGAGTGTTTCTGATGAATAGTACAATATGTATGTGTGTTCGTGTTTGTGTTTTAATCTGTGCAAGACTAACAAAATGGGATGTGACGACAATCCAAAGTAAAAGAAATAAAATTACGTAAACCTTTCACTTTCAAATTAATGCATAACTTTATGCTTGCAGCTCATTTAAAAATTATTTCAGCTTTCCTCATCTTGAAGTAGTGTGCACTGTGCACAGCTGGTAGAAATGACAGTGATGCCATTAGTGGGTTTGTTTACAGTTCAGTGCTATTGTTAGCCAAATAGGAAACATACAAACCATTCAATTTAACCCAGGACAGCAAAATTTTATTTGCCTTTTTAATATTCAGGGTTCAGAAATGAAACATCAAGACTAAAGATAAGACAAAAACATAATTAGTTGAAGACTTCACAAAATAAAGTTACAGTGTATCACAAAAGTGAGTACACCCCTCACATTTCTGCAGATATTTAAGTATATCTTTTCATGGGACAACACTGACAAAATGACACTTTGACACAATGAAAAGTAGTCTGTGTGCAACTTATATAACAGTGTAAATTTATTCTTCCCTCAAAATACCTCAATATACAGCCATTAATGTCTAAACCAGCAGCAACAAAAGTGAGTACACCCCTAAGAGACTACACCTGTAAATGACCAAATTGAACACTGCTTGTCATTTCCCCTCCAAAATGTCTTGTGACTCGTTAGTGTTACTAGGTCTCAGGTGTGCATAGGGAGCAGGTGTGTTCAGTTTTGTAGTACAGCTCTCACCCTCTCTCATACTGGTCACTGAAAGTTCCAACATGGCACCTCATGGCAAAAAACTCTCTGAGGATCTTAAAAGACGAATTGTTGCGCTACATGAAGACTGTTATATAAGCTGCACACAGACTACTTTTCATTGTGTCAAAGTGTCATTTTGTCAGTGTTGTCCCATAAAAAGATATACTTAAATATCTACAGACATGCGAGGGGTGTACTCACTTTTGTGATACACTGTATATCTGTGCAGTTATAAAGTGCAATACTCACCCACTGTACATCATATTTATATGTATATATTTATCTATTTTATTTTTTTTAATATATTCTATTTTATTTTATATATTTATGTGTGACTCTCTACAGTGTGGCACTGAAACAGGAGTGGTCCTCCAATCGTATAATAACAAATAAAGGCATTCTATTCTATTCTATCTGTATTATGTTAAAACTATTGCCAGTGTTGTCTTAGTTGGTTTAAGTTAGCATAAAAATCATAAACCATATATAAAAGATGGGCATATTTACCTTGATGCCATTAATTGGTTAGCAAAGTCTCAAGCTAAACAAGTTGCCTGCTGCTATCTTGTTTTGAAACCAAATGTGATGAACGAGGGGTGGAAGTGACTGAAAAACAATGGGCACAATATGGTCGTACAGCAGTGACTCACCAGTCTCAAGACACAGAGAGGTTCCACCTTTAGCAACGACTTGAAGTAGTTGTTTTCTGTGTAACTTAATCAGTCTCTCACATCATTGTCCCACTTTTCTCTATAGCATTGACTTATTTTATTATGGTTTGTGGGCACTTATTTAAGCACAGCTCTTTTAAGGTCCTGCCACAGCATTTCAATAAGGTCGAGGTCTGGACTTTGACTGGGTCATTGTTACACTTTCTCTTGTAGATTTGCTGCTGTGCTTTGGAATATTGTCCTGACCAAATTTCACCCAAGCTTTAGCTGTTAGACAGATGGGCTCACATTTAACTCTAGATTAATTTGGTATACAGAGGAGTTCATGGTTGACTCAATGACTGCAAGATGCCCAGGTCCTGTAGCTGCAAAACTAGCCCAAATCATCACCCCCTCCACCACCATGCTTTACAGTTGGTATGAGATGTTTCTGTTGATATGCTGTGTTTGGTTTTCATCAAACATAGCATTGTGCATTATATCCAAACATCTCCACTTTGGTCTCCTGTGTCCAAAGGATATTGTTACAGAAGTCTTGTGGTTTGTTCTGATGCAACTTTGCAAACCTTCAAACTAGTGCTGCCGTGTTCTTTTTAGAGAGAAGTGGCTTTCTCCTGGACAAACATCCAAGCAAGCCACACTTGTTCAGTCTTTTTCTAAATGGACTTTTTCTGAAATAGTCACTTCATCTTCTATACAGTCTGACATCTTACTGATACTCAACATCCATTAAAAAGAATACAGGTTTAAGACACTTCCCAGATGCTACATCCATCTTCTATTCACATACCCTGGACATATTTTTGCCTGTTCTAAAGACAGACTGGAGGGACATATGTGGCCAGGCTCTGTCAAAAGGAAACAGTGGTTGCAGCAACATCCTTATTTTGTTTGTACCTTCATTCACAACCAGACCATCTGTTTCTCCCTGTAGCTTTAATTTGATCTGTTTAAGTATCTGTTCAAACTGAATGCCAAAAAATATGTTAAAAAAAAACAAAAAAAAAAACAGTCCAGTAAAAATTCAAGGAGATAGAAAGATATTCGACGACAGACTAATGCATTGCTGCAGTAATTAATCTCCTCATACATTTTCCTGCTCCTTTCTCTTTCCTCCTCTTCCTACTCCTCCTTTCAGCCAAGTGGCATTTTACATTTGGCATGAATTCAAGGATTTTAAAATACCAAAGTTTTTTTGGGAGGAATCTCTGCAGAATTACAAGTAGTTGCTTCTAATCTCTGGGTGTGCAGACACAGATACTGGTGCATGTCTTTATTATCTGTCCTCAGATAAATACTCTCCAGTCACACACAGTCACAGAATTTAAACAGCTCTATCCATGTTGTTCAGTGTAAATCTGCTTCTCTATTTTTATGGGCACAAACAATTATGATAACAATAGTGTTCAAAAAAAACAAAAAATGGAAATTTCTAAACCACAGCCACCGAATTGCATCACAGTACAATAAAAACTGTTGAGTCAGATGCAAGGGAAACCGAAAAAACAAAACAAAAAAAAAAACAGGTGGGTGGTTTTTTTGTGGATGGACACATATTTTAGGTCCGGAATTTTTCTGAGTACTAAGAGCCACTTCCAGTGCCACCACACATGATTCCTATCAGGGAGATAATGAGTGGTGGCAGTGGAGGAGGAGTGAGAGAGAGAGAGGGAGAGAGAGAGAGAGAGAGAGAGAGAGAGAGAGAGAGGGACAGTCAAGCATTTATGAGCAACACCCACGCACACGCTGCATGCAACATCAGATCCCCAGCCACTCTGTGTGTGGATCTGCTCGTAACGGGCTCGGAGTGCCAAGATGCCTTCCTATGGCTTGCTGCTGGCTCTGTACCTAGCAGCACTAACAGGTAAAAAGAAAGTTCCTTTTTTTCCTCACTGATTACTATCTGCTCTCTGTGTGAAGACTTTGATTGACCCACTGTGGTGATCAATATTTGTCTTTGTTTATGTCAATTATAGAAACTGTGAATGAAAGTGGTGAATGGGCCATATGTAAGAGTTGCTGTTAAAGGACTAGTTACAGTCTGTATTCACACACAGCATGACTCAAATACTTAGATCTTTTTAACCAGATTTAAGTATATTTATTCTCTTCTTTCTGTGTCTGCTGGTTTACTAGTCTGTATTTCTTTGCATAAAATTCGACTGCTTACACTCTCCAGTGCAGTTTTTGATCGGCAGTGAACTTGGATGTGACCAAATTAGAGGATCTTGATTGATTGCACTTCTTTTATTGAATGAGTTGTAGTTAATGGGATTGATACAAACTGTGTCCAGTCTGACTCTTGTCCTCAAACCCTTGAGTTACATTGATCACACAGATTGGTGTGACCGTCACTGTTCCAAAAAGACTTGAAACAATAAGTCCTCTTTAAAGGGAAAGATTAGTTTAGACTGATATTTTTGCATAGCTCAGTTCAGTCACTTTGTCACCTTTCCAAGGTTTTTACCTCTGTGTGCATGCAATTTCAGGAAACAATGCTGGTGCTGTTGCATGGGAACCAACTGAGAGGAACTGCTCTGTGATCCCACCAGTAAGATCAACTCGTCAGCTGAAGTGCTTTTATTTTGACAAGTACTGTTTTAAAAGAGGTTGTTGTTGCTTTCCTAAAATTTAAAAGTTAAGTCATAAAGTTGAGCTAAATGTGACTGATCCATAGCCAGCACTCAAAACAGGCTGAATGACAAACCAAACCTTTTATTCAGTTTTTCAGTTGTAAAAACAAGCTTCCATTAAAATATGAATCAATAAAAAACAAATCCTACCAGGAAGACGGGCAAACCAAGAAACACATGGGGGAAGATGCACAGATGCTATGGGGAAAGGAAAAAAAAAACAAAGGACAGGCCACAAACTGAGGTCTAACTGGGGAATAGGAACAGGTGGGGAATGAGATGGGGTGAAAGCAATCAAGAGGATCAGAAAGAGGGAAAGTAAAATTCAAAGCAAGGTGTGGGAGACCACTAACTATCAAAGTAAAGCAGGATTTAACAAAGGTTTCCATGATTTAAAAAACACTGTGGAGGCTAAAATAATAAGGGACTCAATAGTGCACATTGGGATATCTGGAAACCTTAAACATCAACTTGAACATTAACTAAGGATTCCAATCCCAGGGATCAGGACATGCTGCATGAGTTTTGTTCAGATAGTTAATAGTTACAGCACATGGACTGCAGTTGATGATTACAGAGGGAGAGATACAAAGATGATGAATCAGCAGATCTTCAAGTTTTAATTCAATCTGAAGACACTTGGTGTGTGTGTGTGTGTGTGTGTGTGTGTCTGTTGTAGTACCTCCCCAGCACAGCTGTAAACACCTCTCTCCAGCTGAAGGAGCTACGAGAGCAAATGCTTGCCATGAATATTTCTGCCTACGTTATCCCCGGCACTGACGCTCACCTGGTACATATGCTGCCCATCATAATTATTTCATCTGAGTTTAAAGCTTGTCTGTGTTTGAGTTTGTATGTATTTCTTTTTTTCTTTTTCCCCCTGTTAGAGTGAGTATATTGCACCCCGTGACGCCAGGATGGCCTTCATGACTGGTTTCACCGGTTCCGCAGGTAGAGGGTTTTTTTTTTTTTTTTTTCCTCTGCCTCATCCTCCTCTTCATGACTCACTCCTGGCATCTTCGGTCACGCAGCTCCTCTGCTTTCATCCCACATCACCTCCATACATCTTGGTCCTCATTCATTTGTTTTCCTCACTTTCACTTGCTGCATCATTGAGTGTCCTCACGTGTAGGCGCTCGCCTTCGCAGAGGAACTTCACTATGGAATGATGAGCTCTATTTTCACTGTGAACTGATTACAGAAATGATCGTAGACATTTCTGTACTCATCTGCTGCATGAATGCGAAGGTGGATGACAGTTCAGTAAAGTGCTGTTTACACTCCATCAAACCTATGCCAGCCTCCATTATGAGAAGCCACATTTTCTGGACTTTAATTAAGATTCATTGATGGGTATGTCTGATGTGAGGGTGCAACAGTGGAATCCTAATGGAAACCCTGATTATATATCCATCCCACGTCACCCGGTTGCTGTCAGTGTTTTTTCCTCACATTCGCCTCCATCCACACACTTTTTTTTTCTCAGATTAGCTGGCCAATCACGCATTGCACTGAGTCAACTCTGACATTTATATTCGTTTGTAATTCACTGTCACTGCTGCCCTCTCTGTAACACAGCTGTTTTCCTGCCTCTCCCTAGGCACTGCTGTAGTTACCCAGGCCAAGGCCGCTCTGTGGACAGACAGCCGCTACTGGGTTCAAGCTGAGAGACAAATGGACTGCAACTGGGAGCTGGAAAAAGATGGTAGGGGTGGCTGGCTTCTGCTTACTTGTTATGACAGCACACACACACATGGATTCCAGTTTTTAAAAAAAAAATTTTTTTTTAAATAGCCTGTCAAATGGTGTAGAGCATTGCTGTAGAATATTAAAACAGGGTTAACATCCCAAACATTGCTCAAAAACAAAAACCTTTAACTTTAACTAATCCTGCAGCTTTTAATGAAACTTCCAACGTATCACTTTTCATGCCCTCCACTTTCATTTAAGGATCTCACAAAGAGAGCTTAATGCACTGATGGCCATTCCTGTATAGAGCCATATTCACTTACCAGTCACTTCATTAGGTACACCTGTTCTGGTAATTCATTTAATCATGCACAGATGGTCAAGATGACTGCTGAAATTCAAACAGATCATCAGATTGGGGAAGAAAGCTGATTTAAGTGACATTGAGCATGGCAGGGTTGTTGGTGCCAGACTGGCTGAGTATTTCAGAAACTGCTGATCTACTGGGATTTTACCACACATCCAGCTTTTATAGAGAATGGTCTGAAAAAGAGAATATGTCCAGTAGTTACCTAGGAGAAAATGCCTGGTTGGTGCAAGAAGTCAGAGGAGACTGGTCAAATTGTTACAACCAAGGTGTGCAGAAAAGCTTCTCTGAATACACAATCCATTGACACCTGAAGCAGATGTACTACAGTGGTGGAAGACTACACCAGGTGTCTACTCCTATCATCTAATATTGGTCAACTGAGGCTGTAATTTGCACAGGCTCACCAAAACTGGACAATGAGAGATTGGAAAAAGGTCAGCTTGTTTGAGTTTCGACTTCTGCTGAGACATTCAGATGGTAGGGTCAGAATTCGGCATAAACAAAATGAATGCATGGCTCTATCACCAACAGTTCAGGCTGGTGGTGTAATGGTCTTTTGGGATATTTTCTTGGCACACTTTGGGCCCCTTAGTACCAAATGAGCATCCACCACCTATCTGATTATTGCTGCTGACAATGTCCATCCCTTTATGGCCATAGTGTACCCATCTTTTGATGCCTGCCTGCCTCCGAAAGGGTAAAACACCATACTACAAGGCTCAGATCATTGCAAATTGGTTTCTTGAACATGATATTGAATTCCCTGTACTCAAATGCCCTCCACGGTCACCAGATCTCAGTCCAAAAGAGCACCTTTAGGATATGGTGGACAGAGATTTGCATCATGGATGTTCAGTAAACAAATCTGCAGCAACTGTGTGATGTTATCATGTCAATATGGACCAGAATCTGTGAGGAATGTTTCCAGCACATTGTTCAATCTATATGGCGAAGAATTAAGACAGTTCTGAAGGCAAAATGGAGTCCAACACCAAAAGTGAGTTCTTACAAGGTATACCTAAAAGTGTTCTGAAGTAGAGAAACTCTGCAAGTTACAACAACTGACATTTCCAAGTAGATATTAAATTAATACATATGTATTTTAATTATTATTTTTCAGGCTTTATTAGCTACCGATTTAGGCTTCTTTTCTCATCTCTTAAACTATTAATGTTATGACATGTATAATTTGGCACATTTTTTTGGGTTGTTGTTTTCATTTCATGTCTTTATTGATAATTGTATCTATTTTTCTAATTGTTTTCTTAAAAGGATAAGGTGGGATTATATGAAATTTTCCTTTATTACCTATACTACTGCTGTGGTTAATTTTAGGCTAGTCACACATACACGAGCCACATAATGTAAATACTTACTGTAGCACCAACTATGTATCAGTCCACAGCTAAAAATACTCAACATTTGTGTTCCTGCTGCTAAAACTATTTGTGTAACTATGGTGAGCAACAAATGGTTCTAAAGTTGCAACCCACTGATGGGTAGGGAAGGCTGAAAAGTACTCTGAGGCAAATACCATAAGCATGAAGTGATGCATGGCTCTGAATGTTGATCTGACCTCTAAACTTGATCTGTCTAAAATTCAACTTTAGGGAAGTCTTCCTAATATTATTGCTGCAAGGAAAGCAATCTATGAATCTTAAAGCATATGTACAAAAACAGACCAGGTCATATTGAGTTAGCATACAGGTTTCATTTGCCTAATGCTTAAAGAATAAATTGATAAAAATTTCAGATTTAGTGCTTTAATTAATTTTCTTAATTACATGTACCCGGGAATTAAAAAAGCAAGACTTCCTGGTTTTTTGTTTGTTTGTTTTTTTGTTTTTTAATTGCACAAATCTGCTGTTGGCTTATTGAAATGTTAACCAAAAATGTACAGTATAGAAGTCAGTATTGAGTTGCAGCACATTAACCTTCTACAAATATAATTTCAAAACTGCAATAATTATTGTGCCATATTCAGTTTTGTCTTTCAGCACATATTTCCTTAGTCTGTCCCGCCATAAAAGTTCAAACTCACTATCTGCCACAATACTGGAAATATTGAGTTCAGTGATTTATTTAAATTTTTAGTTGAAGTTCAAGGAAAGGTGTCAAAAATATTCAATTCAGTTTTATTTATTTAGCGCCAATTCATAACAAGACACTTTATAGTGTAAGGTAAAGATCCTACAATATTAGCATGAAACCCACACAAGCACTTGGTGACAGAAGGAAGGAAAACCTCCCTTTTAACAGGCAGAAACCTCCAGCAGAACAAGGCTCAGGGAGGGCCCGCCATCCGCCACAACTGATTGGGGATGAAGGGAAAGAGAAGAGAGCAGTGAGAGACAAAATGCAAACTATAGGAGAGAGTGCCGAAATATATATCCACTATTCTTTTAAAATCTAAGTTATGTTAAATGATTGCAATCTCAACACTGAATAAAAATGATTGCTTTCACCATATTCGATTTGGTTCATCTCATTTACAGACACTTATGTGCAGTTGTACTTGCACATATCAAGTGAGGTTATGAACTAAAATGCCCTGTAAGACATGTTGGACTTTCATTTAAGAGCACTGCAAGAGGCAGTCCTTTATAATTAATAAACTGGGCCACCTTTACAGGCTGAACAGGATTACAGGCTTAAGGATCAAATTACTTTAAACCAATTCATTCAAGTCACCAAACCACAGTGTGAGTGCAGAATACACTTCCATTTGTTTTGCAATTTTGGAGTGAGCTCGTGTTTTAAAAGCTGCACAAGCTGATCACTTTTTAGCCCATCCACTCCAAAGTCAGTGTCCTCCTCAGTCATTCAGTTGCTGTTGAAGCACTAAGCTATTGTTAACCGGGTAATTAACCTGATCTTGAGCTCCAATAACATAAGCATGACAAAATTTTACTTATAGCTGTAAAAGTGTGTCAGAATTCAGCTGAGGAGGCAGAGTGAGCTTTTCGGACAGGCCTAGACCGCCAAGGCCCACCCGTAACAGACGGTGAACCAGTGCAGTTTGTCGTGTATTTGTTTTCAGTATTATGATCACCCCACTGATAGAAATTATATTTTCTAATGAGATTTTACTCCAGTTGTGTAAAACTATTTTTTTTAATTCATCTTTGTTTGTGCTCATTTGAGTTAATACCATTTAGATGGCCAATAAATTGTTTTTAAAATTGCTGTGTTTTCCGGTTATTGTGTAACTTTCTGTAATAACTTGGCTACACTCTGTAATTTGATGTTCTCCAGTGTCCATCAGCAGTGTGGCAGAGTGGCTCATCTCAGAAGTGCCACCAGGTGGCGAGATCGGCTTTGATCCTTTCCTCTTCTCCCTCAGTGAGTCACGCTTCCCTTCCCACCCGTCAGTCTGGCTTAACATCAATAAAAGTAGATGGGAAAATTATTGATGGAGCCTCCAGATGCCATGCAGACTGTTTACTTGTGATTGATTCAGTTCAGCATGTGTAATCATCTGCAATTTCTTCCATTAGAAACGCAGGAAAACTACAACATCAATCTGGAGTCGAGTGATCGTGGCCTCAAGTCAATCACCGTGAACCTGGTCGACAAAGTGTGGAAGGAAAGACCGCCCGTCCAGTCTGACGGGCCCGCCCGCCTGCCTGATAGAGTCAGTACGTGGGTTTCCTGTGTGTGTGTGTGTGTGTGTGTGTATTGTGCAAACATCTTTCAGTCTGTGTGGCTGTTTTTATCTGGGTGCTGATAAATACCTGCAAACTGGACAGAGAGCAATAAGCAGCTTTGCAAACAAAGCCATAAACCGGCTGTGAATGGTTTTTACAGCTGGCTGATGGATCCGATACCACCTCTGACAGACTGGATGAGGATGTCATTTGGTTTATGGTAGGAGAATAGGCAAATGGCATAAATGGAGAATGCCATAAACCTAATGGTCTGTATGTGACTAAAAGCTTGAAAAAAACAGTCCATATAGCTTCTAAATATTTTCATAGTTCAGATATGAAAGCTTGTTCTTCTGCTTGGCTGACAATCTGGAAGAAGTCCATAAAATAATGAGAAGTTTGCACATCAAAGTAAAGGACTTATTTACTGGAAAGGCATTGAAGTGTATCTGAGCTTAGAAGCATTATATATTATAAAGCTCCATCGATCCATTTTTTTTTCTGCTTATCCATCTCGGCATTGTGGTTGTGCTGGAGCCATTCCCAGCTGTCACAGGGTGAGAGGCGGGGTACACCCTGGACAGATCACCATCACCAAACTATTGCAGGGCTAACGCACAGAGACAGACAACCATTCGTGCTCATATTCTATTATAAAGAAGGAAACACAATGCACACCATTTAAGGTTACACTAACTAATATTATTATGTGAACAGAGGTTCAAATTCCTAGTAACAAATTCCTGGGGAGCTACTGTCTCAACTAACAGTGTGACAGTAATCATGTATTGATAATGTGATCTAAAAATGAAATGGGGATAATGTGTTAATCAAGTTATGGTTACAGACCCTCTGTCCTACCTACTTTGAGATTAATCATTTACTAAAAATAACTTCTTTTTTTTTTTAAAGCACATTAATTTTGAAGTGAAAATCTGACAATTCCAGTATAAACTCTACAATATCAGTCAGCTTTAAGGAGCAATTAAGTGTCATTTTCTTTCACTGTCACTACTTTCTTCAAACTCAATTTCAGCAAAGACTCAGGCAAGCCCAGTTTACACTTGTAGCACCAAATGGCTGGCAAAGTTATCAACTGCCAAGTAAACCCAGTGGAGCTTTTAATCACTTTTTAAAGTTACACAAAGTCTACATCAAAAAGAGGCATAAGGAAAACATGAACATTGTCCTGCAAGGTGAGATTAATGGGTTAGCGAGATACATTGAGCCTAGTTTTCATTGTCACAAAGTTGGCTCTCTTTACTTGACTGTAATCACCAAGTGAAACAGTTTACTTGACTGTATGACCAGGTTATTTTTTTTTTTGGATTGAAATCATCTGGAAAAGCCATGTTTTCACCAATTCTTCTACTTACAATATTCTGTGCGATGTAGAACATTTGCTGAAGGAGAACATTTCATAGATGGATAGATCTCCATTGGATCTTAACACCACTGAACGAAGCTGTAAAGTTACAGCACCACAAACTGTGTAATATTGTCACTGGAAATTGCATGTATTCAGATGGTAATGCAGAAAATGTTTTTTTTTTTTTTTGATCCTACTACTTCTAAGGCTCTTTTAAAGTGCTGGATTTCCAGCTACTAGAGCACAGATTAGAACACTGATTAGTTACATTTGTAACATCGATCAATAACATTTTTTTCACTTTGCTCTGCTGGCAAGCCAAAGCAATTTCTGTCTCCTTTATTAGGGAACAGTAAATTTTAATGTTTAAATGTATGGAGTTTTAAATCTCTAATAAGCAGCTGTCAGATTAGAAATAAACAGCAGCACAAAACTATAAACTAGTAATATTAACTCAAGTTAAAATATCAAATTACCAGACTGGTTCTCTGCAGCATTACTCGTCTTGTTTGAGGTGCTGCATTCTAATTTGATTCCTTTTTTTCTTTAATATTCTTTATAGTTCTGTATCACACTTTCCTCTGAAAATATCTCTAATTGGAGCCGGCAGTGCTCACTCGATCCATTTTGTGTGGAAGAAGAGTCACCATCATGATATCAGTTATACCAAATGTCTGGCTATGTTGAACTTTCTTTGTAGCATACCTCTCAGGTGTTGAAAGGGTGAACAAAATGACAACAAATAAGGGGAAAGACAGGACTGTATATACACTCTCAAGGCTTACTAGATACATGTAACACTGATGACTGCGCAGCCAATCCAAAAGGAGAGAAATCACACTGGTGAAGTGGAAACACAGTGGGAAATGATCTAAGAATGAATAAGGAAGGATTTGTCGTCACAGAATGCAAATAAAAGTTAAATGTGTGTCTTTGCAGAAAGGTCCTGGCAGGAAAAAGTGGAACACATACGAATTCAGATGAGGGACAATCCATACAAGCCCACAGCTCTACTGCTTTCAGCACTGGATGAAACAGCCTGTAAGTAATTACAATCTTATCAGTAAAGCTGTTCAAACATGCTTCAATAAATCATGTTGCTGACTTAGCAAGATTTATATTAAACCACAGCTGGATCACTGAGAAGGGGTGCTGATGTATATCTAGCTTTGATGTATTCATTGCAGTTCATAGTTGCTTTTCACTACCACAGTTGCAGAATTTAAATTCCCCCACTCCATTTAATTCAAGTTTATAACTTTATTTGAATGTCCAGAACTGCATTCCCCTTTTCAACATAAAAAGAATGAAATATGAGTTAATTTAAAAGTCCCCCTGAAATTAAATGGGCTTTTCTTATTGCTCTTTTACTTGCCCAATGTCCTGTGCTGATAAGCTGCTCAGCTCCAGCAAATAAATTAACCTGCAAATGTCACAAATCTGTTTTAGATGTTTTTGTGGTCTGTTCAGTGCCCCTGACATGCAGCTGCACTGTCTGCTTTGGGTGTGTGTGTGTGTGTGTTGTTTTTGTTTGTCTGTTTGTTTTTTAATGTTTAATCTTTCAGAATGAACTAAAGCTGAAGAACCTAAGAAGCTATGACTTAATCCCTAAAATGTCTGTGTATTGGGTTGATGAGATATTGCTTGAAGTTAGACTAGGGCCAGTGCTTGCTTGCTGCAGTTGTACAGTGGATGAATGACCCATAACGAGTCAGATATTTCATACCCTGAGGGATGTGGTCGAATGCCTCCTCCAAGTCCACAAAACATGTGTAGATTGGATGGGCAAATGCGCACACGAATATCCTTGAGAGAATAAAGAGCTGGTCCAGTGTTCCATGACTAGGACGAAAACCGTATTGTTCCTCTTGAATCTGAGGTTCAACTTAAATACAAACTCTCCTCTCCAGCACCCTGGCATAGACCTTCCCAGGGAAGCTGAGGTGTGTGATCCCCCTATAGTTGGAACACACCCTCTGGTCCCCCTTCTTGAAGATGGGAACCAGCACCCCATTTTGCCAATTCAGTGGCACTGCCCCAGATCTCCATGCTATGTTGCAGTGGCATGGCAACCAAGACAGTTCTGCAATATCTAGAGCCTTCAGGAACTCAGGACAAATCTCATCCACCCCAGGGGCCCTGCCACCAAGGGGTTGTTTAACTACCTCTGCGATCTCACCTCCAGCGACGGGCGTGTTGTCCCCCTCGTCTCCAGACTCTGCCTCCTCTACAGAAGGCATGTCAGTGAGATTAAGGAGGTCCTGGAAGTATTCTTTCCACCGCCTGACTACGTCCTCCATTGAACTCAGCAGTACCTCACCTGCATTGTGCACCATATGAGGAGCACACCACTTTCCCTTCCTGAGTCGCCTGATGGTTTGACAGGCCTCACCAGTTTCCTCCCATACCCAAGTTCTTGCTTCAGCTGCAGCTCGAAGGTGCGATCTCAACGATAGTGGTATCCATGGATACAAGCAGCAAGCCGAGGACATACAAGGATACCTACCCCAGCCCACCGCCTCTCACCAAGGGCAACTCCAGACTGGAACAGAGTCCAGGCCCTGTCCAGGAGACTGGTTCTAGAGATCAAGCTGTGTGTTGAGGTGAACCCAACTGTATCTAGCTAGAATCTGTTAACCTCACACACTAGCTCAGGCTCCTTCTCCACCAAAAAGATGTTACATGATCCAGTCACCAGCCTTGACAGCCAGGCATCAGTCCACTAGAGCCTCTGCTCTTGGCCACTATCCAACACAAACTGCCCCGCAGTTTCTCCTATGGGTGTTATGCCTAGAAGGCAGCATGTCTCCCCTTGAGGCTGCATCGGCCAGGCCCCACAGGCTAAGGAGCACCTTCCTCACCTGGCTTCAGGGCAGGTCCCCAGCAACCCAATCCCAGGCAAGGTAAACTGTTCCCTTGATCTTCCTCGAATAAGGTGTCTGAATTGCTCTTTGACACAACTGCAGTTGCATCAAACAAGTATAAAAGATGCATGGACATCACACACTGGTTTGTGAAGTTGCATTATGAAGCATTGAGATGAGCATCTTTGCCACTTGTGTTCTTCATTATGACTCAAAATGAGTGACTGAGCCCGTAAACTATTCAGAAGAGTCAGGACCGAGGGGACTTCTGTAGGACTGCAAGTGTTTTTGTAACCACAGCTATTACCCCTTGCTGGCAGTTAAAAAGAATGCAGGTTTAAGGTACATCAACATTGCTTTCCATTGTCAGATCTGGAAGCCATGTCCATCTTTTATAGTGTCTACAGTCTCAACACTACCACTGGTTTAAAAAGCTTCCCCCTAGAAATGAACATTTTAGTTTGGTGGTTTTTAAGAGATTACTGTTCACTGCAACCTGAAATCACTGCTCCATTATTCTGTGGCAGCTGAACTGATGAGATTGAACTACTAATAAACAGGATTTCTGCAGACTATCAATTTAGCATCTTTTAAATGAACACTGAATTATTCAAAAGCAGTCTCTCCAAACCAACACAGGATGAGTTCCATTCTTCAGGCTCTTCATGACTCTGACTTATGATTTCAGAATTAGTGAGTCTGCTTTTAAATAACAGAGACACAGAGAGAGTCACGGAAGTCAGACAATAGATGCAAACAACATTTCATGGCCCAAACAGATTTTGCTGAGGAAATAAATGAACATGCAAGCTGCTGCTGACAGTAAGGTGTTTTCTTTGTTTGTTTGTTTTTGTAGGGCTTTTCAATATGCGTGGCAATGACATCCCTTACAATCCTTTCTTCTACTCCTACACCCTTCTCACAATGGATACGATCTGGTAGGTCTATATTTAGAGACCTCATTTAAGCATATGGAAATCCTTTTAAATTTGCTTCCCTCATCACAAATACCAGAGACAAACCTATTGTCAGTATGTAAAAGGACATGCAGCATTTCTTTCCTTTCACATCATGTAACAGGCTCTTTCTTCACACGGAGCGAGTTACTGATGATTTGAAGGTGTACCTAAATGCCTGCTGTGAAGGGGCCCTCTGCGTGCAACTAAAAGGTTATGACACCATCCTCGATCATCTGAAGACCTATGTGGCCATGCCTGGGGTTAAAGTGTGAATCGGTACAGAGTACACAAACTACGCCCTTTATGAGGTCATTACACCACAGGTATGCAGACATTTTATTTTCTTTTATGTGCTGTACAGCATAATTATGTCCCTTATGTTTTTTTGTGTTTGGTTTTTTTATGTGTAACAATCTGTCTGCATTGCTGTTCTGTTGCTGTGCTTTATACAGCAATAACAGCAGTTGTCTGCAAGTGCTAGGAGAGATATTTTGGACTAAAGCTGCACTAATCAATACTTGGATCAAATGACTGTCTAATGTATAATGCACTGAAGAGCCCACAGACTCATCGTTAACAGATTTTCCCTGTCAAATGTGATTTGGGTGAATAATTAACCCAACCCTTTTTCCAGGACTTCTGTTAATTCCGTCCATTTTCTTATCTGCTTATCTACTAAGACAGGGCCATAGTCTGAACAGGACTCATGCAAAATCATTTAAAGTCTCTATTTATATGAAAATACTAGAAAGACAACCTATAAAATGTGAAAAACTGAGAATGTTTACTGTTTTATCAAAATTATCTGCTCATTAATAATTTGATGCACAAACAGACTTCAAAAAAGGAGCATTTTTATCACTGTTGCATCACCTCTTTAACCGTACTAACTACTGTACTCTTGAAAGTAAAGTGTTTTCCCATTCTTGTTTGATATAGGATAGCTGCCCTACAACTGAAGTGATTTTCCTTGCAAGATGCACTAAATGTTTTCAATGGGTCAATAATCTGGGCTGCTGGGAGGGCAGTTTTACAACCAGCTAATTTGGTTTGGCTGAAATGTGCAAGGCCTTCTCTTAAATAGATATCCAAATGGGAGCATATGATGTTCAGTAATTATTAGGCCTTAACAGATTTATATATCTTTATTATTATTATTTTTTTTATTATTTGTTAATTTTTGCCTCTTGCCTGGATCATGGTCTAAGCAGAGACAAGGCCTTTCCATCAATAAATATCTATAATTTAAAAATGTGTAATACTTAATCTTTTGTTTTTTTCCATCATGTAGGACAAACTACTGACAAGTTCCTACTCTCCTGTGTTGACAACAAAAGCCACAAAAGATGAGACTGAGCAGCGAATTTTAAGGGATGCTCATGTATGTCATATACACACACAGTGCCTCTAAAGAAAACACTCAGTAAACAGACACCTTGATACATTTATCAGCTCATTCAAAGATCAGAAACAGCCTTCCAACATGCTGCATTGCTTTTTAATCTGCATGTTTTTTTTTTTAGTGTTGATTGATTCTAAGACTCACCTTGTCATTGTGTTTCTGTGATGCTGTGCAGGTGAGGGATGCTGTCGCTGTCATCCAGTTCCTGATGTGGCTGGAAAAGGCCGTGCCAGAGGGGAATCAGACTGAACTGAGCGCTCTAGACTACGTCGATAACTGCCGCAGGTGAGTGCAAACAGTCCATACACAAGGAGAGCGAAGTATTGAAGTATTTGAATAGAACTATTTTGCTTGAACTTGTAGAAGTGTTAAAGACCAGATGAAAGATTTAGAAATTATGAACCTCAAGCTCAAAATTATATTAACAGCATAATTAAAGGTTTATATCTTCATCATTCCAGCAAACAGAAGGACAGCAGAGGCCCAAGCTTTGAAACCATTTCTGCTAGTGGACCTAATGCTGCTCTTGCCCATTACAGGTAAGACTAGTTTCTACATTTTATACTGGATTTTTTTTTTTTTTTTGCCTTCTTGGGGAAACTCATGTCCATAATTACACTGCTAAAGGAAAAAATAAAGGGAACACTTAAACAACACAATAT
>JAMQGT020012273.1:0-26454 GCA_024447675.2 Pterophyllum scalare | reverse complement strand
AACAAGGATGAGCTGAGAAGAATACAGTGCAAACTGAAGGCGGGGCTGAGAAGGTGTAAAGATGCATACAGCGAGGAACCGGGGAACCCAACTCCAGCTGAATAACACCAAAGAAGTGTGGAGGGGATGAAGCTGATTACAGGCCTCAATCCAAAGACATGAGCCAGCAGCAGGGGGGCAGTCTGGACAGAGCCAATGAGCTGAATCAGTTTTTCAACAGATTCAGTACAAGACCCCCTGTTGCACCTCCTCACACAGCACCAAATCCCAACACCTCCTCAGCCATCAAACAATCCACCACTCCACCTCCCCCACTCACTCCTCCATACTGAGTTTGAGTGTGACTGCTGGCCAGGTGAGGAAACAGCTGGAATGACTCAAAGCTGCAGGCCCTGATTGCATCAGTCCTGGGGTCCTGAAGTCCTGTGCTGCCCAGTTGTCTATAATACTGCAGGATCTCATCAACCTGAGTCTGCTGCAGGAAAAGGTACTGATGCTATGGAAGACACCATGTTTAGTGCCGGTACTAAAGAAAGACGCCCCTTAATGATTTCGGACCAGTTGCCTTGACATCACATGCCATAAAGGTGCTGGAGAGACTGATCTGCCCGGCTTAGCTTGCAGGTGAAACACGCTCTCGACCCTCTTCATTTGTTCCAGCCTCGTGTGGCGGTGGATGATGCAGTTACTACCTGTTGCAGCGTGCTCACTCTCACCTGGATGGTACTAGCGGCATGGTGAGAATCATGTTTTTCGATTTTTCTGGTGCCTTTAATACCATCCAACCACCACTGCGGAGTGAGAAGCTGCTCAGGGTAGTGTCACCACTACTGCTCTCTCCTGGATTGCTGACTGTCTGTCAGAGAGGCCTCAGTTTGTACGGCTGGGGGTAACCCTGTCTGATGTGGTGGTTAGCAATACTGGGGCACCACAGGGGACAGTTCCATCTCCATTCCTGATTACCTTGTACACCTCAGACTTTCCAGTACAACAGTGAAACATGCCACCTGCAGAAGTTCTCTGATGATGCTGCAGTGGTTGGGTGTATTAAGTGTGGGCAGGAGTCGGAGTACAGAGAGCCGGTGAGGAGCTTTGTGGAGTGGTCCTAGCAGAAATCACCTCCTTCTCAATGTCAGCAAGACAAAAGAGATGGTGGTGGACTTCCGGAGGAAATAAAACTGCAACTAAGCCCATTAACATCTTGGGAGAGGAGGTGGAAACGGTGGACAGCTACAGGTACCTGGGCGTTCACCTGAACGACAGACTGGACTGGAGGACCAACAGTGATGCTGTGTATAGGAAGGGGATGAGCAGACTCTACTTTCTAAGGAAGCTCAGATCCTTTAATGTGTGCAGCAAGATGTTGGAGATCTTCTACCAATCTGTGATAGCGAGTACCATCTACTTTGCTGTTGTCTGCTTTTTGGGGGGGCAGCATCAGTGCCAGAGATGCCAGCAGGATCAACAAACTGATTCACAAGGCTGGAACCATCATAGGGCAGAGTTTGGAGACATTTGAGTCAGTGAGGGTCAGGAGGTCACTGAACTGAACAAACTGCTCTCCATCATGGATAACCATCTCACCCCCTCCACTCCACACTGCTGAGGCAGCAGAGCTCCTCCTCCCTCAGACTGATTCAACCATAAAGAAGCTTCAGGAAATCATTCCTACCGTTCTCCATAAAACTGTATAATAACTCTTCTCTGTGTGACAGGTGAACACACCTGTCAGGACAGAAGATCCTACACACAGAACTTTGTATTATATCCTCGTGCTGCTGTCTCCGGATTCTTTCTGTACATACTCTCAGTTATAGTGTATATATTACATATTATATTATTTATCAATGCAGTTTGCAGTACCCTCTTGTACAGTGTCAGCCTTAATATAACTCTTTGTTACCTATCTATCTATCTATCTATCTATCTATCTATCTATCTATCTATCTATCTATCTATCTATCTATCTATCTATCTATCTATCTATCTATCTATCTATCTATCTATCTATCTATCTATCTATCTATCTATCTATCTATCTATCTATATGACCGGATGATCTTAAAGAGGTTTGATTAAATCTTACAAGAATAAAACAGACAAAAATGTCCAAAAGCACTCCGGACTGAAGAAAAGGTGGTGTGGGTGGAGTGGGATAAAGGCCTGGAAGACTCCATCACCTTCAGTTCTGTGTTTCTGTTGATGTCCATGAATTTATTTTGGAGCTTCATTTTTATGTTTTCTTCTGACTTTATTTTTTATTTCTATGGCACCAAAACAGTCGCCTCATAGCGTTTATACAGTGACACACAAACATGCTGATTATGAATGTTCACCAGGAGAAAAATCAAGCTCAGCCTCGGTCTTTTGATCATCATCATCATCATCATCATCATCAGGTCCTCGGCAGGTTTTATATAAATACAGCTGAAGAACAGCACATGACATTTACTCTGTGTGGAAATTCAACTCCCTGCTTCCACAGGGATCAGCCAGCTGCTGCTAATCACATGTACTGATCAGCTGATCATCAGCAGTGTAAGCGCCTCCATAAAAGCAGAAGTTTGGCGGTTTGCTGCTGTGCAGCGTTCAGCTCTGCCACAGTCTTTCCAGGAATGGACATCCCAGCAAATTCAGCCCATGGTCAGACTTCCAGCTCCATCTCAGACTCTACAGGCCTCAGTGAGCATGTTAAAGGTTAAAGTTCATCACAGTCCAATTAGAAACAGTCTGAACAAGTATGGCTGTTTGGAAGTGTTTCCAGGAGAAAGCCTCTTCTCTCTAAAGAGAACATGGCAGCACAGCTTAGGTCTGCAAAGCTGCATCTGAACAAAGACTTCTGGAACAAGCAGACCAAAGTGCAGATGTTTGTCCATCATGCACAGCAGCACGTTTGGAGGAAACCAAACTCAGCACATCAGCACCAACACCTCAGAGCAGCTGTCAGCACGGTGGAGGAGGGCGGAGGATCTGGGCTCTATGAACCGAGGCCAAAATCCCTCCACAGTGATCATTACTGAGGTCATACTTACCTCATTTTAAGACCTGAGGACCAGGTGACTTTTTTCTTTTATTATATCCTGATATGTTAAACCTTAGAACTGCAAGAGGATGCACTTTGTTTTTAACCACATGGAAATGTGGAGGAACAGAGTCAGTCCACTGTTTCCATAAAGCCCGATGAGATGTCTCACAGCATGGACCGTTTCCTTGTTTAGATTTAGCTTTTGTTTCTCTCCAGCGGAGAGCCGTGGAAACATGTTACAGATATTTGAAAGATTTTCAGCAGATGAAGCTGAGACGTCATCCCTCCATCCCCCGCATGAACTCAGTCCCTGCATCCAGGAGCAGATCTGGATTCGGTTAAGTCTGTAATATTTTCTTATGATATCATATCAAATTTGCTATGCATTTTCTGAACATTTGAAGTCATATAGTCAGTGCTTTGTCCAAGAAAGCTTCCAGAAATTCCTGGATCCAGAGCTGGATGAACTCCTACCCTTCATCATTTCTACGTCAGACCGAACGTCAGCTGTGGGAACATCTTCAGAAAACAAGAGAGGTTTTCTTCAGATGACTGTGAACAATATCTGTGGAGGAGAGAGATATAAAAATAGAGATGAAAGTGTCCCACTGGAGAGGTGAAGAGCTGTGATTGGTCCGCAGCTCTGAGGGAGTCAGAGCACCGCTGTTATCAGTCCGAACCTGGATGGTTCACTCAGCCCATCATCAAGGGTGGATCTGAGGGGCTTTAGGACCATGCGGAAGAAGCCTCTGCTGACACACACACACACACACACACACACCTCCTCTGTATTCAGCGCACATGCCTCCTCTCTCTCCTCCTCCTCCTCCTCTTCTTCATCTCTGCTCTGCAGGAGGATCACCCTCCGACCAGACGGACACCTGCCTGCCCGCCTGCCTCTCTCCTCTCTGCCTCGGAGCTTCACACCGGGACGCCGTCAGCTGCCAGCGCCGCTCAGAGCGCACTGAGGGCGGCTGCAGGACGGCTTAGGGGCTGCTGTCACGCCTGGATGTACGGATGGACAGAAGGCTCTCGTGTCTCACCTTGGGAGGTGAGTATTTGCGTGCGCGTGTTTGTGTGTGCGTGTTGTTATCACCGGGCTGACGTCAGTGCCGGTGACTGTCGGTATTCAGGTTCATGGTGAGGTTTTTTCTCATTTCTGTGTTAATGTGTGGGCTTTAACATCCGTGCACGTGCGTGTGCGCTCTGTCCATGCACGTGTTTGTGGTGGGTGGGGGTGTTTCCGTGCAGCTTTGAAGATGAGCTTTATTATTAATGTGCTGTGGATTATTTGATCTGAGCTGCAGCTTGTTTCAACCGAAAAACACAAAATCAGCAAAACAGCTGCTGCAACAACACCTCAGTAACAGGAAGATCACAGCTGGAAAACATCAGGAATATCCAAGGATTGCATCAAAAGATCCACCACCAGAACTGTAATACACACACAGCAACGATTAATATGCAAGGCTCCAGTTATTCAAAGTTTCACAAGATTAATATGAGAAGAAAACAAACAGCTGACCAAAAATATTCCAAATATGTTTAAAGAGACAAAAGATCATCTTCAAAGGACCAAACATTAAGTCTCTGTGATCTAAAGCTGGAAATGTAAAATATCAAACAGAGCTGATTAAACGTAGCAGGAACGTCCTGACGCCAAGCTGTGCTCACAGCCATGGCTCCAAAAACATGAAAGACCACAGGTGTTTACTGAGGCGTCTCATTGGGTACAGGATGCAGCACAGCAGGTGAATCCTGCACACACACACACACACACACACACACACACACACACACACACACATGTTTGCAAACACACGACTCACATGTTTGTGTGTTCCTGCTACTTTCAGGGACTGTGAGGACGTCTCTGCGCTGTTAGGACAGTTATGGTTTATGTTTTTTCATGATCTGCTTCACAAAGAGCCCTTTGTGTTTTATTTTTCTGTCTTCCAGGAGAGTTCAGTCTGCAATGTCTGACCCCTGACCTCTGATCTCCCTGACAGAACCTCGAAGGAGGAAAAGAGTTCTGAGGAGGGATGGACAGGTGGAGGAGAAGAGGAGAGCCGAGGAGAAGAGACTGAAACCCCATCCAAGCTTGGGAAAGCCTCACAGAGAGGAGGAGGAGGAGGAGGGAGGAGAAGCTTGCAGACAAAATGGCCTCATAAACACCCGCAGGCTGGGGGTGGAGCCTCAGGAGGCACTCCTTTCAGTGTACTCCGCTCCTCAATATCAGGGTCACGTGGTGGCGAGCACCTCCCCTCAGCAGGAGCACAGCAGGGGTCCTCCACAGCTCCTGAACCCCAGCGCTCTCCTGCCCCACCATGGGGCGTCAGACCCCCTTCTCAGGCCGGCCCCCGGCCTCCTCCTGTGCCCAGAAAGTGTCCTGCGGGCTTGGGGGGAGGCCGGGGGAAGCGACTGCTGTGAGACTACCTTCATCGAGGGACTTGGCCCAGAAGCCTCCTCTTCCTCTGCCACCGCCTCCACAAAGGAGGTGCTGCTGTTCGCTGACGGGAAGTATCTGGAGTTTTCTGGAGAGGACACAAAGATTCACACGCTGTCGTACGACATCGATGATGACGACGACTTCCAGGAGCTTGAGGTAAATGGACTGGTGCTTATACAGCTCACTCTGAGCACTCAAACAAGCTTCTCCAGAGAGACTCTTCTTCCTCTTAGGCGCTAACGTACCAGACAAACATGGCTGAGACACCAAAATTATCATCATCCAAACTGGTCATTATGACAACAAAATCAACAGTGGTCCAGTAACAACGTCTCTTACAAAACAAGAAGCATCAATCAGGAAGGAAGGAAATGTAGCAGACATCAGCTTTATAATCCTGAGTCAGCGTCGTGGAGCTTGGTGTGTGGATCTGTTAGCTCAGTGTGGTGGTCAGGAGAGTGAGTGCTTCTGTTCTCTGGTTTTGTTTTAACTGATCAAATAGTTCTTACATGCTCTTGAACACAAACTTCTCTTTGCTCTAAAGTCCAAGAAGACTTCCAGCAGATGGTGAAGCTACAGTCCCGCTGTTGGCAGCTTTCATTTTGGAAATCTGCCAACATCAGACACATCAAGAAAGTCAGCTGTTATTCAGAGCCGAAATGCCTGCTGTGTAATTATTATAATTCAGCTCTCAAGGTGGTTTTGTGGCTGAAAGTTTTAAAAGTGTGGCCGATGTTCTGGCTTCTTCAGGCCTGGTGGTCAATGATAGATTGTTGCCTTTAGGTTCGGGAGAGCGTTGCTTCCCCGAGCCAAAGAGTTAAAGCATCTCAGGGTCAAAAGTGATGGGAAGGAGGAGCATGAGGATGTTGCAGTTCTGTGGATGCTGTACCAGTCTGTTGTGGTGAAGATACAGTTGAGTTTAAAGGTGAAGCTGCGGATTTACTCATCAATCTGTATTTCTGCTCTCACTGTGGGTAGTGACCCAAAGAATGAGATTGAGGATACAACTGGCAGAAAAGAGCTTCCTCTGAAGGGTGTCTGAGCTCTCCTTTAGAGATGGGGCGAGGAACTCGGACATCTGGAAGGAGCTCAGAGTAAAGCAGCTGCTTGAAAGGAGCTAGTTAAGGTTGTTAAGGTTCTGATCAGGATTCCTCCAGGATGCCTGTCTTTGGAAGGTTTTTGGGCATGCATGAAGAGACCACAGGACACACCAAGAACTTGGTGGAAATATTATACATTTCATCGGGACCTCTGGATAATAAAGTGCAACTAGTAAAAGGACATCTGGAATATGATGAATGGATAAAGGGATGGATGGATGGATGGATGGGAGGATGGATGGATGGATAGATGATGGATGGGAGGATGGATGGATGGATGGGAGGATGGATGGATGGGTGGATGTATGGATGGGAGGATGGATGGTGGATGGATGGGAGGATGGATGGATGGGAGGATGGATGATGGATGGATGGGAGGATGGATGGATGGATGGATGGGTGGGTGGATGGATGGATGGATTGATGGATGGGAGGATGGATGGATGGATGGATGGATGGGTGGGTGGATGGATGGATGGATGGACGGATGGATGGATGGGTGGGTGGATGGATGGATGGATGGATGGGAGGATGGATGGATGGATGGATGGATGGATGGGTGGATGGATGGATGGATGGATGGATGGGTGGAGGGTATAACTTACTTTTAAGTGTCAGGATTTTCTTCATCAGTGCAGTTTTGAATGTTTCTTCTTCTCAGCAGGTTCATGAGCATCACGGCCCAGAACTGCTTGGTTTGGTTAGCCTGTTGAAAGATAAACTGCTCATCGGGTTTTGCTTTGGGTGTCTCTGCTCATGGTTGTTTTCCCCAAATGGTTTTCAGTACAGAGATAAAACACAAAGTCAGTTATAGTAACATCCTCTCCTACAGCTGTTACAAAGGGGGAGATTATCTACAGAGACCAAAGCAGACTCATTGCTGGCGCCCTGCTGGACTGCAGAGAAACTGCAGGTTTAATTTTTCATGTTTCATTTTTCAGCCTCAGAGTTTGGTGGTTGGTTGCAGCCCCATCCATCCATATCTGCATCCATCCGTCCTGTGAGTCAGAGTCCTTCCTGCAGAATGAGATTAGCACAGAGAGCTGCAGCTCTCCGAGCGACACATTTGGCTTCCTAACAGCCAATCGCTTTAGAGACGATTAGCTGAGATTTTGTCTCACCGAAGTCCAGCTTTAATCTACTCTGCAGCACTAATGGGTGTGTGTGTGTGTGTGTGTGTGTTTGAGACTGCTGTGTGTGCTGTAGGGATTAAAGACTCTGAGTAGACTCTGAGTAGTAATAACAGTCACATTTTGTCACAGACCAGGTGAAATGCACCTGAATTATTTACCTAAAAGCTGTAAAAGTCTTGAAGTGAAGCCGGCCCAGGAGTTCAACCATGATAGAGCTGTTAGTTACACCCTGCAGAGATGTCTCATTTGTTCCTCTTCATGATAAAAACCTCAGTCATCAGTCATCAGATCAGACACACAAAGGACATCATCAAGAAAGAACCCCAGAAGCCACAGGGGGCGCTCTTGAGCTGGTCCAGAATGAACTGGGCTCTCAGGAGCCATAGAACAAAAACATAAATTTCATGATGTAAACGTTTTTCTTCTGGAGGTTTTCATCATGTTTTTGAATGGAGTCCTTGAGATAATACACAGTTCGATTTTTAGATTTTATTCAAAGGTTTTTATTGTAGTAAAACACTTCTGTGAGTATCAGGAACATCACAGCACCACAAGTTGCTTTACTCTACTTCACTTACTTTATTACTTTATTGATCCCACAATGGGGAAATTACAGTTAACAGAACACCCATCCGAGAAAAGACAAACAAATCGAACAAATGGGAGATGAGTGTCTGCGGCCTTGCAACCATACAGAGGTGCTGCTGTTGCAAAAGAGGGAAACAAAGCGAAAACAATAGGACAGGTATGGGAAAAAAATCATCTCATATTTTGCCCCGTAATGGGGGAACAGTATGAGGATGAAAAACCTCTGCATAGTAAGCACATATAGCATATAGCATGGGACAGCAGGGTGGGGAGGGGCGGGGGTGGAAGGAAGCCAGCGGGAGGCGAGAGGGTTGGGTTACTGTGGGCTGACTCAAACTCCCCCCTCAGCTAACAGTTCCTGATAAGAGGTGGAGCGTTCATCAGCAGCTAGGTCTGGGAGATCAGTTCACACAGGTCAGAAGACGGGACAGCGGGGGGGTAGAGCGTCTGTTTACAGAACATCCAGGAGGAAAATGAGAGAACAGGAAGCCCCAAAGCTCCAGTTCCCTCTGCCGTCCAGCAGGGGTGCCACAGTGAGTCAGTCCCCTTAGACTTCCATGTTAAACTTTCCAGCAGAAATAAAGATGTTTTCAGCTTATACAGAAACTGCTTCGGTCTCTGTGGATAATTTCCCCTTCATCTGTGGGGGGGGGAGAATGTTTCTATAGCTCACATGTTTGCATTATTAGGGCCGTGGCCTTGTTTGACTGACAGGTGGATGGCGACACAGGGTAATCTGTCATAAACATAAACCTGCTGCTGGTGAGTGATTTATTTATGTTTTTTATCAGAGCGATTACTCCAGCGAATCAGAGAGCGAGGACGCTTTCCTGCTAATGCCTCCCAGACGATCACCTGGGCCTCAGCGTCTTCTCCATGCTCTGCTGCTTCTGGCCGCTCGGCATTGCCGCCTTCTACCTGTCGCACGAGGTGAGGACTCACACACAGATCAGCAGCAGCACATACCTGTTGAAGATAAAATCAAAGTGGTCAGAAGCATTTACAGAACTTTTAATGTGGAGTTACAGGGATCAGAAATGTGAAAATCAAACATCTAGCCTTAGTTTTTCCATCTGCTGAAAGAAGCGGGACAAAGAGGACATCTGTCTCAGCAGATTTTCTCTGGTCACCATTATCATCAGGATTTACTGTAAACTGTATTTACTGTGTACATGTTAGTTAGCCTCACCCTCTGACCTCCCGTTATTTTCGCCGTGCTGTGTAGGGACTGCTCCGTGGTGCTTTCTCTTCCTGGGGCTTTATGTCTGATCGAACTGTTTCCCCTCCTGAACCTCTGGTTAATTATGTCCTGTGTCGCTTCTATAATTGTGTGACTGCTCTTTCTGGACACTTTTGTTATGGTTACAGACTTTCTCCACCTCCCTGCGCTCTGCTGGCACAAGATCTCAGGGGTAGCATCATTAAAGTGAACTCCTGGAAACAGTGATCATTTAGAGAAAAGCTGACAGTCATCCTGCGGGATGCGGTCAAATTCCCATCATAAACTGCACTTTGAATCCAGCCCAGCTGGAAGAAACTACCTGCAGCATCTGTGCAGCCAACTGTACCTGAACACAGAGACATTAATGAAGAGATCATTGTGTATTTACAGTAATGAGCCAGTACAGTTTACTCTGTGTGTGTGTGTCTGTGAGACTGCTGGTTAGCTGCTGCAGTTTGTTCCTGTGTTTTGGATCATTAATTCAGAGCTGCTCCCACACACACCAACACAGTTCACCTTATATAACTGATCTGCAGTCAGCCGGAGGAGGAGACACCCGCCCGCTGTTCATCTGTCAGTCATTAAAAAATCACGAGCGGGATGGATGCACGGAGGCGGAGCGAGATCCCGACCCTGCTGTGGTCTGCACAGGTGGAATCCAGGTGCAGAGCAGGAAAAATTCTGTGAAACATTAACACAGGAGATTCATTATGAACACAAGGAACCGGAGAATGTGTCTTTGAGATGATTACAACCGAGGGAAACCTGTAAGCGCACGATTGGCTGTAAACGTAAGCGTCTACGCCCACGACAAACTGACCAATGAGAGTTGAACACCACATACCTCAGATGTATGACTCGACTGTGACATCAGTAATGGTCACCCAGCAGTGAGCTCAGATGACATTTTCCAGGTAATCTGAATCACCCCCCCCCCAAAAAAAAACAAAGAGCACTTTAAGTAAGTATACCTTTTCATGGGACAACACTGACAAAATGACACTTTGACACAATGAAAAGTAGTCTGTGTGCAGCTTATATAACAGTGTAAATTTATTCTTCCCTCAAAATAACTCAATATACAGCCATTAATGTCTAAACCAGTGGCAACAAAAGTGAGTACACCCCTTAGTGAAAGTTCCTGAAGTGTCAGCATTTTGTGTGGCCACCATTATTTTCCAGAACTGCCTTAACTCTCCTGGGCATGGAGTTCACCAGAGCTTCACAGGTTGCCACTGGAATGCTTTTCCACTCCTCCATGATGACATCATAGAGCTGATGGATATTCGAGGCTTTGCGCTCCTCCACCTTCTGCTTGAGGATGTCCCAAAGATGTTCTGTTGGGTTTAGGTCTGGAGACATGCTTGGCCAGTGCATCACCTTTACCCTCAGCCTCTTCAATAAAGCAGTGGTTGTCTTAGAGGTGTGTTTGGGGTCATTATCATGCTGGAACACTGCCCTGAGACCCAGTTTCTGGAGGGAGGGGATCATGCTCTGCTTCATTATTTCACAGTACATATTGGAGTTCATGTGTCCCTCAGTGAAATGTAACTCCCCAACACCTGCTGCACTCATGCAGCCCCAGACCATGGCATTCCCACCACCATGCTCGACTGTAGGCATGACACACTTATCTTTGTACTCCTCACCTGATCATTGCCACACATGCTTGAGACCATCTGAACCAAACAAATGAATCTTGGTCTCATCAGACCATAGGACATGGTTCCAGTAATCCATGTCCTTTGTTCACATGTCTTCAGCAGACTGTTTGTGGGCTTTCTTGTGTACAGACTTCAGAAGAGGCTTCCTTCTGGGGCGACAGCCATGCAGACCAGTTTGATGTAGTGTGCGGCGTATGGTCTGAGCACTGACAGGCTGACCCCCCACCTCTTCAGTCTCTGCAGCAATGCTGACAGCACTCCTGCGTCTATCTTTCAGTGACAGCATTTGGATGTGACGCTGAGCACGTGCACTCAGCTTCTTGTAGCCTTGGCCATCTTCATGTAGATCTTTTAAGATCCTCAGAGAGTTCTTTGCCATGAGGTGCCATGTTGGAGCTTTCAGTGACCAGTATGAGAGAGTGTGAGAGCTGTACTACAAAACTGAACACACCTGCTCCCTATGCACACCTGAGACCTAGTAACACTGACGAGTCACATGACATTTTGGAGGGGAAATGACAAGCAGTGCTCAATTTGGTCATTTACAGGTGTAGTCTCTTAGGGGTGTACTCACTTTTGTTGCTGCTGGTTTAGACATTAATGGCTGTATATTGAGTTATTTTGAGGGAAGAATAAATTTACACTGTTATATAAGCTGCACACAGACTACTTTTCATTGTGTCAAAGTGTCATTTTGTCAGTGTGGTCCCATGAAAAGGTATACTTAAATATCTGCAGAAATGTGAGGGGTGGACTCACTTTTGAGATACACTGTATATAACAAGAAAGAAAAAAAGAGCATCTCTCACCGGAGAACAAAACCACTAGGAGTCCGATAAGGGGAGGCCCTCTTTCAAAACATGGATTACAGGCATAATAACACAAACGCTTTCACTCCACGCCATCATAATGTGTAACGTAATTACATTTAGAATGATGCATTGGGATCAGGACCCCATGTACCCCATTGCAGCTCAGAGAATCACAACAAAGACTTGATTCGAGCAGCTGTCTAACCCTTTGTAGTTGCAGGAGGTTCAAACTTCCTGTTCCAGACTCGCGATGATGGTGTCAGGTGACTGCAGCTGAAAATGCTGAAAAGTTCAAATGGAATTCTGCATTGTGGACGAAGCAGGAATAATCGGACTCGGAGGGTTTTGTAACAAGCCGTCTAGTTGTTAGTGGTGTGGTTTCCATGGCAACTACACACCTACAGCTCCAAGGGAAACTGGGCTGGTTGCCACTGACAACACTTCCCACACTGAAATCCGTCAGTAAGAAACAACAGAAATCTCTGCAGCAGGAGGAGGAGGAGAGGGAAGTGAGCCCGATGAAGGAGCAGAAACACGGTCGTCCTTTCTGTTAGAGGTTCAGCAAAACTTACAAGCATGCTAAACGGGGAAGATTCAGCAGGACCGACTGAAGGATGCTTTCAGTACCATTCCTGCTCACTTCCTGCTTTAAGTCCATGTGACCTACCGGAGCGCCAGCGCTCCCGACTGCCGACTGCTTTTTTTAATGCCGGTAAAATTGAAACCACATATAAAACCAGAGGATTTACACTTACATATATGATGCATTCAACGTGTCCCAGAGTACTGTATCCTCCTCTAATGAGTTTGCAAAAATCACATAGAAAGCGCTAACAACAACACGTACTCCATGCGGTTTACTGTGTGCATTAGCATGTACAGCTATGGCGTTTCTGTATCCAGCATATGTAGATACAGAAAATGATTTTCAATTTCTTTAGTGCACTCTTTAGCTACCTTATGCAGTTACTATGGAGTACCTTCATACATATTATTATAATTAGGGTTCTGAAGGTTCTATTGATGTATAGCGAGTTGTAATATTCCACACCATGGTACTACAGCATGTGTAATTGTAACGATATGGTCTGGCAGACTTTTTCTATTATAGGTCTCAAAGGGCTCCACATTTTAACTGACACCTCATGTGAGTGACTGACAGGAAGCTCTGTTCACCCACTCCTCCCTTCCTTACATCACGTACTTCAGCCATTGTGGCCCAGTTAGAAATGTGAAAATCTTCTGTGGTCCCAAAGCTTTAATCGCATCTCCGATCATCATATACAACAAACTCTGATGCGCTGTGTATTCTGACACCGTCTATGAGGACCAGCATGACCTCTGTCAGCAGTTTGAGCTACGGCAGCTCATCTGTTGGATCAGACCACACAGACCAGCCTTCACTATCCAAGTGCATCAGTGACCCTCTGCCCCCCATGACCCTGTAACTGGCCCACTTTGATAGATACTGACCCCTGCAGACCAGGAACCCCCCAGTCGTGTAACCATCACAGTTTGGCCTCAAACTCACTTAAATCCTCACGCTGCCCATTTTTCCTGCTTCTAGCATCAACTTTGAGGACCAAAAATTCACTTGCTCCCTGATATATCCCACTCACTAACAAGAGCCATGATTGAAAGATAATCAGTGCTCATCATGTTATGCCTGATCGGTGTATGTTACAGTATGTAGAAATCCAAATACAAGACTGAGAAGACAGAAATCAGAATGGGAATTGGGAAAAGGAGGGAAATGAGACACTGCTGAACGTAACTGAGGCAATTACAGAGGAGGACATAAAACCCAGACACAAAAGACAAGAAGCCACCAAAGTAAAACAGGAAAGGGAACCTGACTAAATAGAGACAAGGAATCACATACGGAACATGATACAAAGGAACACCGGGGAGGTGGAATGCTAAAAACCTAACATCAAAACCCAAAAGGTTTAATGTCCAAGAACTGAAGAGTAATAAAGAGTAATAAAATCAACACAAGAAACCGTGGATGAGTACAAACATCTGGATGGTGTTCTCAATGAGAACTTTTACTTGAATCTCGTGGAGATGATGCAGGTAAAAAGGCAGAGTGATGAGAATTCTTCCTGAGGAAAATTAACTCTTGGTGTAGGAACCTAAATCCAAAGAATAAAACCAGACTTGTTAGTTTTGTAGGAACAGCCATTAAGATCTCACATGGTCATTTATAACCAGCAGGTCCTCAGAAGAACTAATGCTAAATTGCACTGTCTGAACCATATAGTCCATGGTCAGGTTTTAACTAGTTGTTTTTGTATTTACTGTTATTATGTGAAACACATTTACTCTAATGGGACCATAATGAACCCTGAGCCTTGATCTAGACTCATACTACAGTGTATCACAAAAGTGAGTCCACCCCTCACATGTCTGCAGATATTTAAGTATATCTTTTCATGGGACAACTCTGACAAAATGACACTTTGACACAATGAAAAGTAGTCTGTGTGCAGCTTATATAACAGTGTAAATTTATTCTTCCCTCAAAATAACTCAATATACAGCCATTAATGTCTAAACCAGCAGCAACAAAAATGCGCACACCCCTAAGAGAATACACCCGTAAATGACCAAATTGAGCACTGCTTGTCATTTCCCCTCCAAAATGTCATGTGACTCGTTAGTGTTACTAGGTCTCAGGTGTGTATAGGGAGCAGGTATGCTCGGTTTTGTAGTACAGCTCTCACACTCTCTCATACTGGTCACTGAAAGCTCCAACATGGCACCTCATGGCAAAGAACTCTCTGAGGATCTTCAAAGATGAATTGTTGCTCTACAAGAAGATTGCCAACACCCTGAAACTGAGCTGCAGCACAGTGGCCAAGATCATCCAGCGTTTTAAAAGAGCAGGGTCCACTCAGAACTGACCTCGCGTTGGTCGTCCAAAGAAGCTGAGTGCACGTGCTCAGTGTCACATCCAAATGCTGTCACTAAAAGATAGACGCAGGAGTGCTGTCAGCATTGCTGCAGAGACTGAAGAGGTGGGGGGGTCAGCCTGTCAGTGCTCAGACCATACGCCGCACACTACATCAAACTGGTCTGCATGGCTGTCGCCCCAGAAGGAAGCCTCTTCTGAAGTCTGTACACAAGAAAGCCCGCAAACAGTTTGCTGAAGACATGTCAACAAAGGACATGGATTACTGGAACCATGTCCTATGGTCTGAGGAGACCAAGATTCATTTGTTTGGTTCAGATGGTCTCAAGCATGTGTGGCGGCGATCAGGTGAGGAGTACAAAGATAAGTGTGTCATGCCTACAGTCAAGCATGGTGGTGAGAATGCCATGGTCTGGGGCTGCATGAGTGCAGCAGGTGTTGGGGAGTTACATTTCACTGAGGGACACATGAACTCCAATATGTACTGTGAAATAATGAAGCAGAGCATGATCCCCTCCCTCCAGAAACTGGGTCTCAGGGCAGTGTTCCAGCATGATAATGACCCCAAACACACCTCTAAGACAACCACTGCTTTATTGAAGAGGCTGAGGGTAAAGGTGATGCACTGGCCAAGCATGTCTCCAGACCTAAACCCAACAGAACATCTTTGGGGCATCCTCAAGCGGAAGGTGGAGGAGCGCAAAGCCTCGAATATCCATCAGCTCTATGATGTCATCATGGAGGAGTGGAAAAGCATTCCAGTGGCAACCTGTGAAGCTCTGGTGAACTCCATGCCCAGGAGAGTTAAGGCAGTTCTGGAAAATAATGGTGGCCACACAAAATATTGACACTTCAGGAACTTTCACTAAGGGGTGTACTCACTTTTGTTGCCGCTGGTTTAGACATTAATGGCTGTATATTGAGTTATTTTAAGGGAAGAATAAATTTACACTGTTATATAAGCTGCACACAGACTACTTTTCATTGTGTCAAAGTGTAATTTTTTCTCAGTGTTGTCCCATGAAAAGAGATATATTTAAACAATGTACAGGTGAACTCAATCGGATCCTAACAAACACAAGAAAAGAACAAAGGAAGGAAGGAAAAACACAGAAGGCTATGAGGAAATAACTCTCATAGTAAAACAGGATATAAACTAAATTCACATACAACATGAGAGGAGACACAGGAAGAGAAAACTGCAAAAATAAAAATGTCATAACTGAAACCACAAATGATTGCAAACACCAAGGCAAAGGCTCAGATTTCAGTGTGTTAAGGTAATCTATTGTGTGTGAGGCCACATGAAGATCTGTTTCTAATGATGAAAAAGAAACAAGCTAAAAAAGCTTCAGATTGTGCTTCGTTCAGACTTGTTCTAAAAATACTGCCAGGACACTTTTACTGTGACAATAAACGGTCTTGAAAGTAAAGTGTCCTGTGAGTAAAGGGTGCCCGTGGCAAACTGAAACAATCTGTTTTTGTTAAGCTCCTGTGGATAATCTGATTTGGTGTTTTTAGAGTGAGTCCAGCATGCACACACAGATTAATTTCCTGGAGATTTACTCCATCTTATACTACTACTGGCATGATCCTAACCTTTAAACATGTCTTTAAATGTTAGCGTTTCCCTTTCGTCCCCATAAGAAAGACATGTCCCTATAGAGTGAGAATGCAAGCAGACATAGGTCCCCACAATGTCGGTAAAACCTGCTTGCACACACACACACACACACACACACACTGTTTGAGCTTGTTATGTAACTCTAGTTTCACACTCACATCGTATCTACAAGAACATGTTCTTCATTCAGGGCTGAGTGGGAGCACCTCACTGTCCCCCACTGGGGCAGTTACAGGAGGTCCTGCCCTCACTGGCGCCCCCTGTAGGGGCTGGTTGGAAAATGTAATTAAATCTTACTGGAAACGGACTGGCGATTACAGTGGCTGTTTCCTGGTTAATCAAGTTTACACAGTTAATTCAGCTGTCAGCTGACAGAGAGATAGATGCTCACTGTCGGCACACAGGTGGACATCACCTTCAGATTCAGTCCAGTGCTCATGCTGACTTCACTGACAAAAGCGATCTAAAGATGCGCCACATCACTGACAGAAGCTGATCAAAAGCAGATCTCTACTGCAGCCCCTGAGGTCTAAAACCAAACAGGATGCTTTGCTCCCTGATCACATCAGCTTTATTAAAAACAGAGTGAAGAGCAAAGAGAATGATGGCTCCTCTCTAATGTTCTTCCTCTTCCTTTTAATCCTGTTTCTTCTTCTGCTGTTTTGCTCAGCATTTCTTTGTAAACCTGATTATCTGCCGTCACACGTGGATTCTCCCCGTCAGCCCCGAGGTCCGCAGACACTCTCATTACTGTTGGTGTTCAGGCTGGTGGCTTCAGACCAGCGAGCTGCTGGCTTGAAGTTTCATCAGAGTGAAGACGAGGACACGTCTTCATAACCTGATCAACACAGAGGGTTTCATTTTTGCAGTTGTCATGACAACAGCAACAAAAAAAATTCCGATCATTTGGTTTTGGTCTTAAACCAAACTCATCATCAGTGGTTAGGACTGCTGCCTCACAGCAAGAAGGTCCTAGGTTTGAACCCACCATGCAGCCTCTCTGTGTTTGCATGTTCTCCCCGTGTCTGCGTGGGTTCTCCCCGGGTACTCCGGCGTCCTCTCACAGTCCAGAGACGTGCATGAGGTTAGGTTAGTTGTCTGTAGATGTGATTGTGAGTGTGAATGGTTATCTGGCTCTTTGTGTTAGCCCTACGACAGGCTGGCAACCTAAGATAGCTGGAATACCCCCCCACCCGTGTCACACAGAGAGTGGCTGGGACAGCATACGGAGCTAAGATTTGTTTAACCTGTTAACTGGCAGGGGCCCGCCCACGGGCCCTTTGCCGTCCTTCCAAATTTGAAGCCTCATAGCGTCACAGTAACGCTGCAGTCCGCCCTTATGATGCTTTTATTTGACAGACTAGACCCTCAGAATTGGATTGACACCTCATTTGGCCAATCATGTTATGAAATGGCTTTTCCAGCGCCAATAATAAGCAGACAGCATCATGTGACTTCTCTGGACCTGCCCCAAATGTTCTCCAATCGTTCTGATTGGTCAACTCTGTACCCAAAATCCAAAACCACAGCTGTATAGCCAATAAAATTCCTGACACGTGGGTATATGGCACTATGGGGTGTGTTTTCACATGAATCTACAAACTCCCTGCGTATTCAGTGTGTATTGTGTGCGTCCTCCGTGTGCGAAGCTGAACAGGAAGTCAGTCAGAGTGTGCACGCCGGAGTTCGTAAACAGTGTTTACAGTCCATTTTCTCACCAGAATGCATCAAAAACAGGCTTTATTTATTCAACGAAGTGACTAAATGACTCACGAGAGTGGATTATTATTTTGTTAGAGGACTTTGTCGCTGATTGGACCGGTTCTTACGAGTCTCACAACGAACACGAGTGTTTTTACGGGCAACAAAGGTGTTTTTTATAGACCTTGTTGGGCTTTCATGGCAGTTGCACGATGACTCAGAGCATTGTTTTTTTTTTTATATCCGTTGATATTGGCTTTGTGTGAGTTGCTTTGTTTGTGGGGGTGGGGGTAATTGTTTGGGAGGAGGTTGTAAGTTGTGTATCAGAGAAGGAGTATTGGGAGGATTGTGGTTTTTTATTTTATGTGTATATTTAAAGTTTACATTTACTGTAACTTTTGATCAATATACAATTTATTTATTTTGGGTGTGTGAAGGAATCACTGAAAATAGACTGGGGGGGGGGTTGTGAATGAAGGCCTAACATTTTCCTTCTTGTACAAATTAGGGCAACCTCTGATTTACATGTCTATAATATAATTAATTCGTACTATCAGTAAATTTGTGTATAGCAGAGGATTCCTCAGGGTAGTATCTTTGCCCTCATTGATGACTGCATGTTGAAGCATTGAGGAGTTAGAGCCATTTGAAGTTTGCATATCAGAGGTTGGCTCACATGTGGCACAGAGTCTCCAAAATGGCACATGTGAGACCAGGCATGGAGATCAACACACAAAAGCCTTTACAAAGCAGCAGGTTTTTGTGCTATCTTGATCAAATTTGAAATACGCGGTAAAAAGACTTCATTCTACAGCTTCCTTATATTTTCCAGTCCATACCTTCTACACTCAGTGTGTGGTTACATGAAAACAAACAGGAAAGATCTAGGCGAGGCAAAAATTGTCAAATTTTTCTGTGTTCCAAACTTAATAGCTAAACTCAGCATTTTTGACTGCAAAAATGAAAAATATAGCTTGTCTTCTTCACAAAGAGACCCAGCGTTTGCATGTACTCCAAAGAGTTCAGGAACAGCAGCTGATTTAATTTGGGTATGCTTTTTCAGGTGTTTCTGGTGATTTTGGAGTGGCCAGTTAAGGGGTTAATCTGTTTTCATGTTTCTGTCCCTCTCAGACCAACAAGGCGGTGTCCAAAGGAGATTTTCACCTGGCCAGCTCCAGCTCGAGGCGGGCTCTCTTCCTTGCTGTCCTGTCAATCACCATTGGGACAGGTATCTATGTGGGTGTGGCCGTGGCACTCATCGCCTACCTCTCCAAAAACCACCATTGGTAGCCCTGATATCTGAGGGCAAAGACACCCATCAGCTGCTCACCTTCACCTGGAGTTCAGCTCCCAAGCGAGTGTTTCCAGCGTGTTGGTGGTCATCACGAGCTGGAGGAGGACTTCCTGTGAGCACATGGTGGCGTCTGAATCAACAGGTTACGTGTTCGACAGGCCACTGTGCTGCTCTGAAGGACTTGAACCTGAAGTTTTGAGACCAATCAGATCCCAGGATCTGTGGTGAGCAAACAAAGAAGAACCAGCAGCCTTTTTTTTTTCAAAGCTTCTGATGGTGTTGCAGTTTGTTTAAGAAACATTTCCACTGTGATTATTTTGCTCTGCATTTCCACCAGTTAGTTTTAGTTCAGCTCTTTGTGCAGATTTTACAAACACACAGTGTTTTTAACTCCTAAGAACTCTTCATCCAAACAGCACTGAGTCAGCGTTAATCACTTTAACTGAAGAACCATCAGATCTAGAAGCATCTATTACTTAATTTTTCATTTGCATGACAGTTCTCTTACAGGGAGTGAATCATAAATATTTTACAGGTTAAATAAACTATGAAGATGACGTTGTATTCAGGATGAAAACTGTTTCTCTGCTAGTAAAGGACATTCAGCAGGAATAAAACAGAAGGGTTTTTAAAGAAATAACCAAACATCAGCAGCACTAAGAAACCTCCAAGATTGATATTTGATAAGTTGCTGATAACTCATACAAACCTTGTTCTTTTATTCAGCACTGGCCTGCACCCAGCAGATGGTGCTGCTGCACAGATACAGATGAAACTCAAAGAACCATTAGCTGAATAAAATAAAATAGCTTTACCTCTGGACTTCCCCCGTTTGCAAACACAACCTTCATTTTAACAACCCTCTGACTTTTTGGTTTTTTATTCTTTTTTTTGTAAATTTCTCACCAGGCTCTCTTCACACTAAGTTAAACAAACAAAGAAATAAAATGCTGAATGTGAACACACTGTACAATCGTCTACAGTGATGATTAACAGAAAGGAAAAGTGGGAAGTGAGAAAATAAAAATCACACTGATGGTGAACATCAACACATAGATACCTGTCCTCAGATGGGCTCAGATGGACCAGGTTTCTGGACTGAGTGGGTCCTGTTTGCATATCAGGACACAAAGTCCGTTAGACATTTTTATTCAGTTATTTATTTTTTGGATAAACTGGACTTTTTTTGTCTTGTCTGATAAAAGAGAAACTGTTGAACTCTTGTTTCTTTCTCTCTTACCATGAAAACTGTTGGCTGATCTGATGAGATTGGCCTCATCGGTCATCCTGTTGGCTTTAAAACAACCAAACCAACACAAACAACACCAATACTCCAGCAGCTTTTACTCTGATTTCCCTCAACAAGCCTCCAAGGGTGGAGAGACAACTGGTGGTCCAGACCCATTTTCTACTGTTATGATCTCTGCAGTAGCTGGAGGCCTGACTGGGACTTCATTTGACATCTGAACGTGCAGTTTAGTCATGAAAGTTTCAAATGAACATCTGTAATTATCAGGACATACATCCAGGTCCTTCAGATTGCCATACCAACTTCAAATTTCTTTCTTTCTTTCTTTCTTTCTTTCTCTTCTTTGTTGTTTTTTCTTTGTTTTGATGGTCATTGATGTCCAAAACAGGTTTGGTATCAGAAGAGAATTTCTTTGAAAGTCTACAGACATCTGGTGCAGAATCAGGACATCTGTTTGGCTTTAACATGACAAACTATATCAATGCTTCTGATGTCTTTTCAGGTTCTGAAAATTTAATTTTGACATCCATCTGACAAAGTCTGGCTAGAAAGTCCAGGACCCCATTTGGAGGTCTGTGGATGTGTAAGAGATGTTCTTGAATCCTCTTGTGCAGGTGAACATTGGGTAATGACTTCTTGTAGTCATGTGCTGACGTCCAGAAACAGTAAGAACTTATATTTATAGGGTTTTTTTTCAGGGTGTGTTTTTGAAGTTAATTTAAGTCCAAATAATTTTACCTGATTGATGTTGAGGGCGATTTCTGGATGTCCATTTAGGGCCTTCGGGCTTTAAATTAAAAACCAACTCAAACTATGGATTTTTGTCTAGGATTTTTTTTGTCCATCTACAGATGTGTAATACATGTTCACCATCTAGATTTCTGGCCTGGCACCCTCTTTGGTGGTGGTCTTTGAACCAAAAACATACTCAAAATATGAATGTTTGTCCAGGATATCTTTTAAATGTTCACATGTCCAGAAGAGGACTTTTAACTTTTAGTTCTACACATCCAAAACAGATTTAATTTGGACATCAGTTAGTTAGTTACTTACGTAGTTAGTTTGTCATTCCACTTCACCCCTTGTGAAGTGTAGTATCTCCACATTCGTCCTCCACCTCTTGTGGTCCCTGGCAGTCCGTTTGACTACCTCTGACTTCTGCAGTCACATACGAGGATGACTGTCACTCTAATGACTGTTCCATAATAGTCCTACGTGTGGCAGACTGGTCCATACAAGGCCGCTCATTTCTAAATCTTGCCTGTTCGTCACGCAGTCTGCTGTCAATGGCATCCTTCATTCTCGCTAAGATGATTCTGGTCAGGAGCTGGGAATGGATAGCAGGGTTATGCCTCTCCACTTCCCACACAGCAACAAGTCTCCATTCTTGGGCAGTTTAACCAACAACCCTTTCTTCCAATCTGCTGGAATCCTTTCTTCAACCCAGATCAGGTTCAGGAGCTTATGCAGCTGGTCTACAAATTCTGGGCCTGCCTCCTTTAGGACTTCAGATGGTATGTTGTTTGCTCCTGCTGTTTTTCCATTCTTTAGGGTCTTGGAACCTTTTGGATCTCTGGTTTAGTGATCTGTTCTTTGTTAATGTCAAGAGACTCTCAGTTCAGCTATGGTGGATTCTGCTAGGACCTCAAAGTGACTGTGCAGGGCAAGCTGGAATGCCTCTCTCAGTTTCACTTTTCTTCAGTTTTTCCACATAAAGTTTAATTCGAGTATGAGACGGTCTTCTTCCTAGCTGACAGTTTCGTCTTAAACTTAGCAACTGCCAGCCACAGCTGGGTGGCTGTGGCTCAGGAGGTAGAGCAGGTCATCTACTACTCGGAAAGTTGGTGGATCAATTCCTGCCAAAGTATTCTTGGGCAAGATACTGAACCCCAAGTTGCTCTCCAATGCAACCATTGGAGTGTGAATGTGTGTAAATGTTAGATAGAAAGCACTTTGAAATAGTACTTGTATAACTGTAGGTGTAAAGGCAAAATGTGTTGTATAAAGCGCTTTGAGTGCTCAGCTAGAGTAGAAAAGTGCTATGTAAGAACTAGTCCATTTACGAGGTGGTGGTCTGACCCAATGTCTGCGCCCCTCTTGGCTCTCCCATTTTGAGCTGACTGGCACCTGCACTGCCTGGACAACATTTGTTTCAGATGATGCATTGGTTTTGGTAACACTGTTTTCCATGAATGGGTTGTTAGCCCAAATATAATCCCAACATTGTAGTCTGGCCTCTGCCGCACAGACCTGTTTGACATGGTTCGAACCTGCCAGGAGCACAATGCTCCTGACAACTTAGCTATGGGGGTCATCGAAGCACTCAAGCCACCACACCATGACAAGGTAAGTGCACCAATTAGTGGTGGAATTTGGACATCAGTGCTCATCAGTGCTCATCCCAAATTATTTTGAGATCTTTACATTTCATTTTTTGGAGTCTTTGGAGATCTTGATGCATCCACTAAAGGGCTTGGTGTCACGTTTGCTGCTGTGGCTGGCAATGCAGGACTCACAGGAGGAGTTTGTAATTCTTTAAGCTTTATTTATAAAGCATGGCTTGACATAACCCGAAGCATAAACATGAACTAGAAGCATAAACATGAAATCGAAGCATAAACTTGAACTTGAGCAGGGAAAAACACACGATTAACTGACGGCACGACAAGGAACTAAACAACACAGAGACCTTAAATACACTGGGTGATAATGAGGGAAAAGGAAACCGGTGAGAACACAGGTGAACAAAATACACTGACGAGACAAGGGGAAGTAAAACCTAAATACAAAGCACAAGGAACACAAGATCGTCAAAATAAAACAGGAAGTAACTAAACATGACACGTATGTAAACTTAACAGAGGGAACAAAGAAAACAATGAGAAGAGAACTAAACACAGAGAAGTGCCAAGACACCGGAACACTAACCAAACAGGAGGATACAGGAAACAAAACATAACACAGACAAGTCAACAGACAATAATAATAATAATAAACTAAGATCCTAATTCATAACAACTCAAAGAACATAAGGGCCAACGGCCCAGGATCATAACACTTGGTATCTATAAGTCCATCTACGATGTCTAGGACTTATATCTGAAGCGCATCTCCTGACCTGTTTTGGACATCTGTGGACATAAAACACATAATATCAGGATACCTATCATGAATTGTTGTTGGAGACCATTAGAAGAACATCCACTAAAGGTTCAGTATCTCTACATCCATCCAGGATGTTTGCTACAAGTCTTAAAATATGAATCAGACTGTTTGTTTCTGTGTGTATACAGTGGTGTGAAAAAGTGTTTGCCCCCTTCCTCATTTCCTGTTTTTTTGCATGTTTGTCACACTTAACTGTTTCGGAACATCAAACCAATTTAAACAATAGTCAAGGACAACACAAGAAAACACAAAATGCAATTTGTAAATGAAGGTGTTTATTATTAAAGGTGAAAAAAAATCCAAACCATCATGGCCCTGTGTGAAAAAGTGATTGCCCCCTAAACCTAATAACTGGTTGGGCCACCCTTAGCAGCAACAACTGCAACCAAGCGTTTGCAATAACTTGCAATGAGGCTTTTACAGCGTTCTGGAGGAATTTTGGCCCACTCATCTTTGCAGAATTGTCCTAATTCAGTTACATTAGAGGGTTTGAGAGCATGAACGGCCTTTTTAAGGTCATACCACAACATCTCAATAGGATTTCAGGTCAGGACTTTGGCTAGGCCACTCCAAAGTCTTCATTTTGTTTTTCTTCAGCCATTCAGTGGTGGACTTGCTGGTGTGTTTAGGATCATTGTCCTGCTGCAGAACCCAAGTTCGTTTCAGCTCGAGTACACGAACAGATGGTCGGACATTCTCCTTCAGGATCTCTTGGTAGACAGCAGAATTCATAGTTCCATTTATCACAGCAAGTCTTCCAGGTCCTGACGCAGCAAAACAGCCCCAGACCATCACACTACCACCACCATATTTTACTGTTGGTATAATGTTCTTTTTCTGAAATGCAGTGTTCCTTTTACGCCAGATGTAATGGGACACACACCTTCCAAAGAGTTCCACTTTTGTCTCATCGGTCCACAGAATGTTTTCCCAAAAGTCTTGGGGATCATCAAGATGTGTTTTGGAAAAATTGAGACGAGCTTTAATGTTCTTTTTGCTCAGCAGTGGTTTTCTCCTTGGAACTCTGCCATGCAGGCCATTTTTGCCCAGTCTTTTTCTGATGGTGGAGGCATGAACGCTGACCTTAACTGAGGCAAGTGAGGCCTGCAGTTCTTTGGACGTTGTTGTGGGGTCTTTTGTGACCTCTTGGATGAGTCGTCGCTGCGCTCTTGGGGTAATTTTGGGCGGGCGGCCACTCCTGGGAAGGTTCACCACTGTTCCATGTTCTTCGCCATTTGTGGATAATGGCTCTCACTGTGGTTCGCTGGATTCCCAAAGCTTTGGAAATGGCTTTATAACCCTTTCCAGACTGATATATCTCAATTACTTTCTTTCTCAATTGTTCCTGAATTTCTTTGGATCTCGGCATGATGTGTAGCTTTTAAGGATCTTCTGGTGGACCTTACTGTGTCAGGCAGCTCCTATTTAAGTGATGTCTTGATTGAGAACAGGTGTGGCAATAATCAGGCCTGGGTGTGGCTGAGAGAAATTGAACTCAGGTGTGAAAACCCACAGTTATAGTATGTTTTAACAAGGGGGGCAATCACTTTTTCACACAGGGCCATGATGGTTTGGATTTTTTTTCACCTTTAATAATAAACACCTTCATTTACAAATTGCATTTTGTGTTTACTTGTGTTGTCCTTGACTATTGTTTACATTGGTTTGATGTTCCGAAACACTTAAGTGTGACAAACATGCAAAAAAACAGGAAATGAGGAAGGGGGCAAACACTTTTTCACACCACTGTAACTGTAATAAGAGCAATTATTTATTTCTCAACATACAGTATGTAGACCTAGAAGGTATGCTTTATTAGACCTAGAAGATACAGGCCCCTCTTCTTCACTAGGCTGAAGTTTTGTTTATCAAAACCTCAGCCTAGTATCTCAAGGTTTGGTCTTTACATGTTTTGGACATGTGTGGACACAAAAGCATAATATCAGGATGTTTGTCTAAGACCTTTGTTGGAGGGCTTCAGAAATCCAAGAGGCACAGAACTGATCTTAGATGTCCACCAATGTCTGAATCTAGTCTGGTGTTTGTATGTCTGTAAGTTACTTTTTAGGAGGTCTTCACATGTCTATTCAGGTCCTCTGCCAGAAGTCTATAGATTTTAAAACAAACTCAAAATATGCATGTTTATCCTTGATAAAGACATTGCTGAGCATACATATCAGCTGTACGGGCTGTTTTGAGGTCTAGGAACAAGGGTCAGTATTGCAAAGTCCATCCAGGACTTTTGCTGGAAATCTTTACATCTGAAACAGACTGCACTTTTCAATTTTTGAACATACAGTATGTAGATCTTAAAGGTTTGGTCTTGACCTGCTGTAGACAAACAAAAAATGTAATATTTTGACACCTATGAGCTTTGTTAGAAACCTTCAGATCTATGAATCACTCCCAAACTACTCCCTATTTAAGATGTCTACTAATGTCTAACACTACTTTCTAGGAGGTCTGCAGACCTAGACCTTTGTTGGAGGTCTGAAGATTTCCAAAAAAGCCTGT
>JAMQGT020012272.1:0-170520 GCA_024447675.2 Pterophyllum scalare | reverse complement strand
CACTTGTTGTTGATTCTTCACAAAAAATTAAAATGTTATATCTTTATGTTTGAAGCCTGAAATGTGGCAAAAGTTTGAAAAGTTCCAGGGGGCCGAATACTTTCGCAAGGCACTGTACATAAGAAAAACTATTTTGTTTTGGTAACTTAAACACAGTCTTACTCTCCATTGTCCTGCAGGTAGCACTCCTGGTAAATTTTTGAATTTCATTTTTCAGTATTTGACTGGTTATTGGTGATTTCAGGGCCACACCTCCAGCCAATCAGAATAAACAGTTAGTGGATAATTCTAATTTTATGTTCACTCACTTCTTAATAAGGTCTGTGGATGATATAGGAAAATCTGGGCCACGAGAAAAGATGGATTACTAGAAATTTCAACTTTTGCTGTATCTATATGTTATAGATGTCTTTAAAATAGATTCAGCATTTATTACAAAAAAGGGCCATAATACCTGACCTTTAACTTAATATGTACCAAGTCATAATTTAAAATGTCAGCATCCTTACAGGCTAAAAATGGAGATGATTAACATGCAGAAAAGTACAGTCAGATTTGAATTCTTCAGGAAAGTGTCTGAAGCAGTTTTAAGGAACAGTTCTCCAGGTTTCTTGGAGGACATTCAAAAAACTTCTTTGGATGTTTCTGCCTTTTGTTCTGTTCTGTCAGGATGATCCCACACTGCTTCAGTGATGCTGAGATCTGGGCTCTGGGGAGGCCGATCCATGACTGATATATGTGTTTTTTTTTAACTGCATTGGCAGTGTGTTTGGGATCATTGTCAAAACACTTTACAGAATAATTCAAATCTGATCATATGTTTCTTCATTCATAATTCTGTCAATTTTCATAAGATTCTCAACACCACCGATGGAAATGCAGCCTCAAACCATGACAGAGCCTCCACTGTGTTTTACAGTTGGCTGCAGACACTCTCTCCTGACCAGGGGAATCTCTCTTGGTACAAAAATACTATTTTATGCTGCCAAGCTAAGTTATCTTTGGCATTTTTCATAGTTAACTAAAGAAATGCGAATAAATTATGTGTTTGTGTGACAGGCTGCTGGTAACAAAGTGCACAAAGATACGATTTATAATTAGCTCTTTGCTAAAGTTGTCTGTTATGTGTAACACAACACTGGTTCATCCCTTGAGTTAGGAGCTTTTTTTAGTGCTTGAATGATTCATAGGTCAGAGTTAAGTTGTTTAACAAATATATAACAATAACAAATATAGTATAAGAGTTGTTCGCAGTACTGCACTTGCTAAGTATGTTGGCATGTTAGCATTCTCCATTTGGGAATTATTCCTTTAAGGAATCTTCTTTGCAGTCTCTCCAAAAGCTCTTGGATTTATTTAATGAGCAGTTTTGAAACACAAATGTTTAGAGGCATCACCTTGATCTTCACTTGATCATTACCTGAACTCTCTGCAGCACATTTCATTATCTCATCTAATGTGTGAGACTACAGTCTGCATATCCAACTGAAGTGCTAGGCATGGTGTGTGCGCATGTGTGTGTGTGTGTGTGTGTGTGTGTGTGTGTGTGTGTGTGTGTGTGTGTGTGTGTGTATTCTGTACCATCTGTGTGTTTTGGCCACAGGTCATTTGGCCAGCTTCACTGCTGTAACGTTACACACCATTGACTCAAATCAGACAACTGCTACCTAGCTGTCTGCCTGGCACACACACACACACACACACACACACACACACACACACACACACACACACACACACACACTAATCACTGGGCTTTAGGGTGGGAATGGGATTTGTAAATAAACTTTGTAAAGGATTTGCAGGCAGAGTTATGAAATGTAGTGAAATCTCCTCAGACCTGCTTCTGTCCACTTTAAGCAAACAGATATTATATGCAGACAGAAAGAAACGGTCCTAAAATCACATTTATTGTGTTGTTGCACTAATTAGAGCTGAGACTAATGATTATTTTGTTATCGATTAATCTGCTGGACCTTTAAATGTTCCCTATTGTCAAAAAAAAAAACCATTACTGTAATGAGGAGCCAATAGAAACAACATATTCTTATGTTTGAACCCTGAATTATCAAAAGTTTTGCAGATTTCTTTAAACATTTTAATTCTGTCCCCTGCATGTGCAGATGTACTTGGCGCTGAAGGCATTGAATGATGATTCAGAAGTGGAAGTAAGGTTTACTTGTTTATCTTCATCAGTGTGTATTCTGACAGTGCTTTTCCAGAAACTTGTGAAACTAAAAATAAATATAAAGAAATGCATTCAATACAAATAAAAGTTACATGTTCTAATAAGGCAGATAGTTGCAGTACAAATGGCAACCCAGGATTTAGCATCTCTTTGTAAATTTTTCTAAATATGAACCAAAGCAATAAAAGTCATTAATCTCTATCCATAAAGATGAAACACAATATAAACTTACAAACAAAGCTTCTCCATGCCTTAACACAGGCAGATGCAGAAAGACAAAAAGAAGAGCTCTGACACACCTCCCTTTGCAAAATCCCCAGATAGAAGTAACACTCCACTCATGTGATCATAAACAACCAATAGAAAAGAATGTCATTCAAGCTATAGTAAATTCGACTGACTACACTCTTTGAAGTAACCACTAGGGGATGCTAAAATGCTCTCGTCTTCCACATAACGTCACAATGTTTGAAGAATTATTATTCAGTCGCTAAAATGTTTGCCTGGAATGCCTAATCATTGGTGCTCTCTTTAGTTCCAAAAACAATGACAGAAGTTAACCTTGTTTTGTTTGTGATCTAGTTTCCGAGTGCAGTGAAGACAAACTATGCTTTATGTAACTCACAGTGAACTGTTGTCAGAGATTTAATTGAAGCAAATAACCCAATTTTGTCCACATGCACTGTCAGTGCTTAAAGTAAATCACTCTGACTCCACAATTCAGTTTTATTATTTTAGGTCATTTTTAACTCTGCAGATATTTTGAATTTACTTATTTTGGTTGAGTGATCCAAGAATCTGTATTGCTGACAGCAGCTTTCCCCACACAAATAGGCCCTGGGAGGGGCCAGAGATTCATAATTCAATTCAAATCAATTTTATTTATATAGCAACAAATCACAACAAACAGTTGCATCAAGGTGCTTCATATCGGAAGGTAAAAACCCAACAGTCAAAACGACCCCCTATAAGCAAGCACTTGGCAACAGTGGGAAGGAAAAACTCCCTTTTAACAGGAAGAAACCTCCAGCAGAACCAGGCTCAGGGAGGGGCAGTCATCTGATGCGACCGGTTGGGGCTGAGGGGAGAGAGGCAGGACAAAAGACATGCTGTGGAAGAGAGCCAGAGATTAATAATAACTAATGATTAAATACAGAGTGAAGTATAAATAAGTAAATAAAGGTGAATGAAAAGAAACAGTGCATTATGGGACCCCCCCCCCTCAGCAGCCTAGGCCTATAGCAGCATAACTAAGGGGTGGTTCAGGGTCACCTGATCCAGCCCTAACTATAAGCTTGATCAAAAAGGAAAGTTTTAAGCCTAATCTTAAAAATAGAGAGGGTGTCTGTCTCCTGAATCCAAGCTGGGAGCTGGTTCCACAGAAAAGGGGCCTGAAAGCTGAAGGCTCTGCCTCCCATTCTACTCTGAAGTATCCTAGGAACCACAAGTAAGCCAGCAGTCTGAGAATGAAGTGATCTATTGGGGTGATACGGTACTATGAGGTCTTTGAGATAAGATGGGGCCTGATTATTCATGACCTTGTATGTTAGGAGAAGGATTTTAAATTCTATTCTAGATTTAATAGGGAGCCAATGAAGAGAAGCCAATATGGGAGAAATCTGCTCTCTCTTTCTAGTCCCTGTCAGTACATTTGGATCAGCTGAAGGCTTTTCAGGGAGCTTTGAGGACAGCCTGATAATAATGAATTACAAATTCACCTTTTAGCATCACTCTGAGACAGGATGTTTCTAATTTTATAAATATTGCTCAAAAGCAAAAAAAGCAGTCCTACATATTTGTTTAATATGTGCATTGAAGGACATATCCTGGTCAAAAATGACTCCAAGATTTCTCACAGTGTTACTGGAGGCCAAAGTAATGCCATCCAGAGTAAGGATCTGGTTTGACACCATGTTTCTAAGATTTGTGGGACCGAGTACAAGAACTTCAGTTTGATCTGAATGTAGAAGCAGGAAATTAGAGGTCATCCAGGCCTTTATGTCTTTAAGACATTCCTGCAGTTTAACTAATTGATGTGTGTCATCTGGCTTCATCGATAGATGAAGCTGAGTATCATCTGCATAACAATGGAAATTGATGCAATGCTTTCTAATAATACTGCCTAAGGGAAGCATGTATAATGTAAATAAAATTGGTCCTAGCACAGAACCCTGTGGAACTCCATAATTAACTTTAGTGTGTGAAGAAGACTCCCCATTTACATGTTCAAATTGGAGTCTATTAGATAAATATGATTCAAACCACTGCAGTGCAGTACCTTTAATACCTATGGCATGCTCTAATCTCTGTAATAAAATGTTATGATCAACAGTATCAAAGCTGCACTGAGGTCCAACAGGACAAGCACAGAGATGAGTCCACTGTCAGAGGCTGTAAGAAGATCATTTGTAACCTTCACTAATGCTGTTTCTGTACTGTGATTAATTCTGAAACCTGACTGAAACTCTTCAAATAAACCGTTCCTCTGCAGATGATCAGTACCATTCCAGTAAGTACCACCAAAAACATAATACATCAGTAGCACCAATGAATACCAGCTGCAGTCAGCAGTGAAATAAACTACTTTTTGGACTCAGCTTCTTATTTGGACTCAATCACCATTGTCTTCTAGATCATTCAAGTCAGTTTTTTTATTGACTCCATCACAGTCCCCAACAACTTTTAATCCATTTCCAGGGACTACCTGTAAAGTGCTATAAAAATTTCTATTTCTTTGCCAGCTGGACTTATTTTTCTCACATCAGGAAGCTGCTGTGCTCGTAAATGAATGCCGAATTACAGAAACTGTGTAACTATGCTGATATTTATTTCCATAATGTATGATTCTGGTTGGGAACAAAGCCTTTGCTCCCCTGTTGAGAGACAGATTGTGTGAAATGAACTCAGCCACCTGCTTTGCTGTTTTATCCCACCATGTTTTTTCCCTCTTTCTCACTCTCTTGTCCTGGCCTTTCTTTTCCTTCCTCCACCCTCTCTGACTCTGCCAATTACTCCCATCTGTCCTCTAACGCTCCCTCGGTCCTCATCTTGCTCTCCTGTCTCCTCTGACATGGTCGGAAAGTGACACCAAAGGTTTAAAATGCTGCTTTTAAAGACGCTACATGAAAGTGTTTCCAGTGACAGTGAAGTGAGTGATAAAACATGTAATGATACACCTTTCTTCTTCTCTCTTTTGCTGCAGAGTAGATATGGGTGGCATGTCTTCTCTCCTGCAATTACTCTATAATGACCTTTCTGCCTTGTTCATTTCTTCCAACTGAACATGCATCAGCACTAGTCGTGCTGCTGCTCACACCTAAAATATTGACTCATACCAAATCCCAATCCACTAATTTTACTAAAAAAATTTATACAGGCTTGGATCCTTACATCAGATATGTATTAGGCAATGTTTTTCATGTATTAAAAACTTTTTATTGTTAATGTCTGAATGGATTTTTGCAAACATGCTTATCTCTCAGTTGCAGTATGAGGCACATGACATACATTTGGCAGTGCAATATGTCTATACTTTATTCATTTTTAAGCACTTTAAAAACAGAAACTCAACAAAGTGCTGTACAATAAAATAAGAAAAACACCAAGAACACAAACAAAAGCAATAAAAACAGACAACAAGAATCTCAATGTGTATTAAAAGCTAAAGAATGAAAATGTGTCTTAAGAAGGGTTTTAAAGGTTAACAATGATGGGGCACTCTTAATATGTAATGGCAGGTCATTCCATAATTTAGGGGCAACAACACTAAAAGCTCTATCTCCTCTGTGCTTCAATTTTGACCTCAGTACCTCTAGGAACAGCTGATCAGCTGATCTGAGGCAGCGAGTTGGGAGACATGGATTAAGTAGCTCAGAAAGATAGGCTGGAGCCAGCTCATGCAAACATTTAAACACAAGTAAAAGAATCTTAAACTAAATTCTAAAATTTACTGGCAGCCAATGCAGGGAAGCCAGGATAGGAGAAATATACTCCCTCCTCCTAACGCCAGTCAGAAGCCGAGCAGCAGCATTCTGAACTAACTGTAGACACTTAAGGGAGGAGTGACTGATTCCAAAGTAAAGAGCATTACCATAATCAAGCCTAGTTGTAATGAAGGTATGAATCACCATTTCAAAATGCTGCTTTTAAAGAATTGGCTTAACCTTTGCTAACTGCCGTAAGCGATAAAAACAAGACTGAACCACTGCCCCAACCTGGCGATCTAATTTCAGATCTCTATCAATTTTAAAGCCCAGGTTAAAAACAGTCTGCTTCAAATAGGACGCCAGAGGCCCCAGGTCAATTGTGGATGTATCATGTGCACTACGTGGACAAAACACTATCACTTCTATTTTTTTAATCATTAAAATTTAAAAAATTTAAGGCCATCCACGCTTTGATGTCCTCAAGACATCGCAATAATGGCTCGATCAAGAGGGCACCTTTCTTTACGGGCATATATATTTTACTGTCGTCAGCATAGCAGTGGAAAGAAATCCCATGCTTTCTGAGTATTGAGCCCAAGGGAAGCAGATAGAGAGAAAAAAGTAGTGGACCAAGGATTGAGCCCTGCGGAACCCCGCCAAGTAAAGGAGCGGATAAAGATTCAGCATCAGCAATTTTTACAGACATGGTCTGCCGGACAAGTAAGACCCAAACCATTTTAATACGGTACCACGAAAACCAAGTCGGGTTTGTAAACAAGATAATAAAATACTGTGGTCTACCGTATCAAAAGCAGCGGTTAGGTCAAGGAGAACGAGGACAACATAGTCCCCAGAATCAGTAGCCCTAAATATATCATTTAAAACCAGATTGAAAAACCTCCATAATATTATTTTCATTTAAAAAGGGCTTGATCTGGGAAAGGACAATTTTCTCTAGTACTTTAGAAATAAAAGGCAGTTTAGAAATGGGCCTAAAATTTGCCAAGACAGTCTGGTCAAGGCTGGGTTTCTTAAGAAAAGGCTGCAACACCTGACAACAAGCTACTATTTACAATAGTAAGAATAGACTGACCAACAGTAGAAAAGGCTTCCTAAGAAAATGAGGAGGAATAGGATCATGAGGTGAGCCTGATGACTTAATATGTTCAACTATATCCTGTAAGAAAGTCTGATCCACAGGTTCAAATTTATCTAACACAGTTGAACATGAAGCCATACAAGGAGGGTCATTTGCAGGTGGCAGAATAAGGGTTCTTGCAGTAGCAACCTCGTCTGTAAAAAATTTCATAAAATCATTACATGTTTTAGAACAAGCTTCCAGAGGAAGAGCTTGTGAGACGTTAAGAACAGAGTCAATTGTTTTGAACAATACATGTGAGTTATTTTGATGAGATACAATCATTTGGGACAGATGATCTCTTTTAGCGTCCTTAACGGTGTTCTGATAATGACGCCAACAGTTCCTAACAAACTGCAAAGAGGCCTGCAATTCATCCTTTTTCCATTTTTGTTCAGCTCTATGACATTTTCGCTTGGCAGCGTGAACTTTATCATTAAACCATGGCTCAAGTTTGACTTTGGACTGCAGAAGTCTCATAGGGGCCACCGTGTCCAGAATACTCTTACAAGATGCTCACCTCTCAGTGAAAGTGGGAATGTGAACATATTGGACATGCTGAACTCTCTTGTGTTGAACTGTTGTTTTTTCTTTTTCACAGCATATCCAACTTCACCCCCAAAGTTGGAGAGAAGGACACGCAGAGAGCGATTCGACAAGCCTTCAACGTGTGGCAGGCCGTCACACCGCTCTCCTTCCAGGTGAGAAATCATATTTACACCTGAGCTCTAGTTTAACTTTATTTATATAAATAAAAAAGTGCTGGTTAAGCAGTAATGCACAAATACCAAAACTAAAACAAGACACCTGCAAATAAATAAAATAATTATTAGAGGAGGTTTAAATAATAAAATACTAGAACAAGAGACATAGAAATGATTTTAGAACAGCTAAAAGAATAACAGAAAATATATCAACAAAACACCACATCAGTAATAAGTATAGTTTGTTTCCAAACAAACTGAACTGAACATAAGAAATCAAAGCTTAAACAGTAATTAAAAACAAACCTGTGCCTCAGTTCACTGTTAGAAGTTCAGTTTAATTTTTTTGTATTTGGAAAGAACTTAAATCTTTTTCTAAATCATGTATAACAACAAGAAAGGGAGACCAGAAAAACCCCTAAAAGTTAAAAGTTGGAAATGAACTCTTTAAAGTCAGAACACAAATTTTATCCTTTTAATGGGAGAAGGATTTTAAATTCAGAATAGAATTTAAAATCCTTGTCCTAACATACAAGGTCATGAATAATCAGGCCCCATCTTATCTCAAAGACCTCATAGTACCGTATCACCCCAATAGAGCACTTCGTTCTCAGACTGCTGGCTTACTTGTGGTTCCTAGGATACTTCAGAGTAGAATGGGAGGCAGAGCCTTCAGCTTTCAGGCCCCTCTTCTGTGGAACCAGCTCCCAGCTTGGATTCAGGAGACAGACACCCTCTCTATTTTTAAGATTAGGCTTAAAACTTTCCTTATGATCAAGCTTATAGTTAGGACTGGATCAGGTGACCCTGAACCACCCCTTAGTTATGCTGCTATAGGCCTAGGCTGCTGAGGGGGGGTCCCATAATGCATTGTTTCTTCTCATTCACCTTTATTTACTCTGTTTATACTTCACTCTGTATTTAATCATTATTATTAATCTCTGTCTCTCTTCCACAGCATGTCTTTTGTCCTGTCTCTCTCCCCTCAGCCCCAACCAGTCAGCAATTCAATTCAATTCAATTTTATTTATATAAGCGCCAAATCACAACAAACAGTCGCCTCAAGGCGCTTTGTATTGTGGGTAAAGACCCTACAATAACACAGAGAAAACCCAACAGTCAAAACGACCCCCTATGAGCAAGCACTTGGCGACGGTGGGAAGGAAAAACTCCCTTTTAACAGGAAGAAACCTCCAGCAGAACCAGGCTCAGGGAGGGGCAGTCATCTGCTGTGACCGGTTGGGGCTGAGGGGAGAGAGACAGGACAAAAGACATGCTGTGGAAGAGAGCCAGAGATTAATAATAATGATTAAATACAGAGTGAAGTATAAACAAGTAAATAAAGGTGAATGAGAAGAAACAGTGCATTATGGGACCCCCTCAGCAGCCTAGGCCTATAGCAGCATAACTAAGGGGTGGTTCAGGGTCGTCTGATCCAGCCCTAACTATAAGCTTGATCAAAAAGGAAAGTTTTAAGCCTAATTTTGAAAATAGAGAGGGTGTCTGTCTCCCGAATCCAAGCTGGGAGCTGGTTCCACAGATGAGGGGCCTGAAAGCTGAAGGTTCTGCCTCCCATTCTACTTTTAAGTATCCTAGGAACCACAAGTAAGCCAGCAGTCTGAGAACGAAGTGCTCTATTTGGGTGATACGGTACTATGAGGTCTTTAAGATAAGATGGGGCCTGATTATTCAAGACCTTGTATGTTAGGAGAAGGATTTTAAATTCTATTCTAGATTTAACAGGGAGCCAATGAAGAGAAGCCAATATGGGAGAAATATGATCTCTTGTTCTAGTCCCTGTCAGTACTCTAGCTGCAGCATTTTGGATCAGCTGAAGGCTTTTCAGGGAGTTTTTAGGACAGCCTGATAATAATGAATTACAGTAGTCCAGCCTAGAAGTAATAAATGCATGGATTAACTTTTCAGCGTCAATCTGAGAAAGGATATTTCTAATTTTATAAATATTGCGCAGATGTAAAAAAGCCGTCCTACATATCTGTTTAATATGTGCATTGAAGGGCATATCTTTTTCTAAATCATGTAGAAAGATGACTGCCCCTCCCTGAGCCTGGTTCTGCTGGAGGTTTCTTCCTGTTAAAAGGGAGTTTTTCCTTCCCACAGTCACCAAGTGCTTGCTTATAGGGGGTCGTTTTGACTGTTGGGTTTTCTCTGTGTTATTGTAGGGTCTTTACCCACAATACAAAGCACCTTGAGGCGACTGTTTGTTGTGATTTGATGCTATATAAATAAAATTGAATTGAACTGAATTAATATCCGTTATGTTTCTGTAAGCTCTTCTAGTTGGCTATACCGAATCAGTGAAAAGTCCATAAACAAGAGTTGGCTTTTGGTGTAACCTGAAACGTGTTAACACATATTCACAGGTAACCTAGTCCTATGAATCGATAGCCTGGAGGTTTCCAATATGCAAAGAGAAACGGATAAAATCTAAAGAGGTTAAAAATCCTTCAACACTTGCAATAACCAACATCGTTGGTTGTATAATCTGTTTTACGCAGTCTGCTCACAGTTGAGTCATGGTTTGGTGTAAAACATTACTCATACCTGTAGTCCAGCTGCTGGAAACAGCTGCTCAGGTGAAACAGATGTCCAGAAATACTTTTGTTCCAAGTTCATCAGCCCAGAAGATGTTTCAGTGAAGGAAAATGATTTTGTATTTAAAGTACCGGTGGCTGAAGCCACCTGATGCCCCTTCTTTGGACACATCACTGGAAAAAGTATGTTTTTAAGGAATAAACTTCCTCACCAATAACATCACCAGGAAGAGAATGTAATAAAAATGGCAAAGCATCTGATTACAGTCACTTTTACAGCCTGCAGTCTGGTCTGTCAGGTTATTTTCCTCTGATAAACCTTCGTCATTTCTGTGCAGCTCCTCAGATTCTGTCTTCGTCACTGTGGAGGAAGTCTGCCTGAAAGAATGGGTATAACTCAGTGTTTTAATCTTCTGAAATATTGATTCCTTGTTTGCTCCTCTGATCCCACTCAGGAGGTGCCATACTCGGAGATCAAGAACGAGGGCAAAGAGGCTGACATCATGATCTTCTTCGCCTCTGGTTTCCACGGTGATAGCTCTCCGTTCGATGGAGAGGGGGGTTTCCTGGCCCACGCTTACTTCCCCGGTGCCGGCATTGGAGGAGACACGCACTTTGACTCTGATGAGCCATGGACACTCGGCAACGCCAACCATGACGGTGAGTCGAGACGTCACGAGATTTCTCTTTGGCCTTAGTGTTCACATTCATGCAGCTGAAATGTGCTGAATGACAATTATGAAACACCAGCTAATGGATTAAAAGATCATTTATTTTCTTCACCAACACAAACTTTTGTACTTTTTAATTCCTCAAATGTGAGGATGTCCTCAGTCATCACCATCCTATCTGAGTGCCGCTCTGTAGAGTCACTGCATGAAAAATGGGAGCGAAAAACACATTTCACTTTGTAGTTTTTTCTTTTTCTTCTATCTCTCTTTGACAAATGACTTGTGCCAGATTCCCTCTGCTTGAATAACTAACGTGTTGACAGAGGAGAGCGAGGCGCAGGGAGAGAGGACTGATAGAGCCGGAGAAGGAATCTGGTTTGAGAGATTAGCACAAATGAGAATTAGCTCTGACAGAGAAGCTCTGAGTTTGCATTACCACATTTCAGCCGCAGTCTTTTTTATTTCAGCTTGAACTAAGCGTCCAAAGACATGGACAGGATTTCTCTTTGTTTTATTGAAGGGTTTTGTTCAGACATCCACATAAACATACCAAACCACTGATTCCCATCCAGAGAGACCCTGCAGCAGGTCAAACGATTAAACACAAAGAATCGATGTCTAAATGGGAGGTGGAAGAGTGGATCATCCACCCTTTGCAAGGTTGGTGGTTTGATACTCGGCTCCTCCTGTTTGTTCAATTCGATTCAATTTCAGTTCAGTTTTATTTATATAGCGCCAAATCACAACAAACAGCCACCTCGAGGTGCTTTATATTGTAAGGTAAAGACCCAACGATATGTAGGGTATGTAAGTATGTAAGACTGAAATACTGCCCCGGTGCATGGGCCCAGAGTGCCAGAAATAACTGTACAAATGAAGTCCATTTAAATATTATAAAAGCTAGCTGGCTTTCCATCAATGGCAACATAAGAACATTGTTCATAAAAAAACAACACACTGCTCCATCTTGGAGTAACTTTACAGTGATCGATGGCAAAGTTTCTCTGATGCCACAAAAACAAACGTATTTCTGGTTTAACAAAAATGAAAAGATGGGCTGTTTTTCTGTTTCCAGTTCTTTGTGAATTTCTGTTCTGATTTCTAAGGGAGGATATGCGGAAGAGAATGGATGGATAATAATAATAACAATAATAATATTTTTATGATTTTATTACCAGATTACCGTCCAGTTCATAGTGAAAATAAATAATAAACATTGTTGAAATAGTACTGAATTGTAGGTTACTTCAGAATATATTGGGTTGAATTATAATGCGTGTGGAACTTTATGATATTCCAGACCTTTTTTGAGGAAATTTTCTCTAAGGACCTCTTAAAATTTTAATTGAATACCCTTGATATAGACCGTCTTGTTAAGAAATTTTGACAAAATCTTGACAAAAAACAGAATCAGAACAATTGTTATGACTTCAAAGAGACTCAATATGGCACCAAAGAAAACTAAAAATACACAAAGTGCACTCAGAGAGACAAAATGATCTTAACAAGATATAAAATAACTGCTAAGAGACAGAAAAGTTTTGTCTTTTTGTTCATTTTGTGACTTTTTAACATCCTGACAATAAAGCCATAATTAAAGAATGACCATAAAAGGATTAAAATTAGATCAGCGATGTTAAAATGCCTGTGTGTCCTTGAGCAACACATTGGCCCCCACATGTGTCCCGATGTGAAGCCCAGCTCCTTGTATGGTAGCTCTTTGCTGTCAGTATGCTGATGGCTAATTAAGAGGCGAGGATGTCAAGTGTCCTGGATTAAAGCTCTTAGACGTCTGCTTCATTTTTCATCCGTGAAGCTTGATTTCAGCCCAAAATGTAAGATTTTCCTCATCCTAACCAAGGACATCAATCTGCACCTGAAAAAGAAAATCAGTCTGATGTGGGACTATAATCAAAAAATTAGCAAAAAATAATGGGAAACTTCTAGCTTCTACCAGAATATTCTGTATTCAGACTTGACCAAATCAATATGAAACTGTATGGAAAAACTAACAGCATTGGTTGTCATGGCTAATAGCATTTAAATGATCCAGTTTGAAACCACTGGTGGAGGCCTAGAGGAGGTACTTCAGCTGGCAGGGAAAATGTACTCAACCAGTTTGCCAATATAAAATGTATTAATAATGGTCAAATTAAGAAATGTATTTCATATGTTACGGTAAAATTATTTATTTATTTGCTGAATCTTTTCGGTGTGTGTGTCCATATGTGGTCACCCACACATAGACACACACATAGACCTCAAAATGTCTCTTTATCTTTAAAATCCCTACACACACACACACACACACACACACACACACACACACACACACACACACACAGTAATTGAAAGATTAGAGGCGAGATAGTGAGACGGTGAAGTTCTCAGACTGTGTGAAAACTAATTCACGGTATCGGCTTCAGAAGGACGTTGGGAGGACGAATAGACCTCGTTTTCACCTCGGCTTAAAACCTGACGAGGGACAGTCTCGGTTATTAACCTGCTGACTCCTGGAGGACAGAACTGAGGGCACGAGTTCCCACATCACAGGCTGAATGAAAACTTTATGAATGAAGCTTTATGTGTAACTACACATATTTATAAAGTGAAAAGGATTCAGGCACACACTTTTATTCCCCAAATGAAATTTGTAGTTCTTTTCTGGTTTCAGTGTCGTTACAGATTTTTGGTAGCTGTTAAAATTCAACAGTCTTTTTGTGAATCTTTGCTTTACGTCCAGTAGCAACAGTCTAAAGCAGCAAATTAGCAGCTTTGTAATGCACATTGGTACTTTGTATTGAATGCTTATATTAGCATGCTAGCATGGCGAGTACCACATCAACAATTGTTGATATTAAAAAGTACCTATGGATTTGATTAGTCAAACAGGAGAAGGATCAATTTGTGGAGGGAGCTGAAGCTTCGAGTTGCCAAGTGGCAGCCAAGTAACCAAAAGGATTTAACGAGTTTCTGTAAAGAGGATGCAAATAGATAAATAGTCACTTGTAGCACATTCATAAATGATTAAACTCTGGCCATGTCACACCATTTGGTTGCAGTTTTTAAGAGAGCTTAAATGTATTCTTCAACCCCAAAATTACTGAGGCTAACTCTCTTACATTTGGAGATATAAAGGGTAAAAAAAGCAGGAAAAAATGAGGTGAAACATACTTCGAGGGTCTGTAACTTGGACAGTTTTCCGCATATGAAGGTAAAACATCGGATGTCCTTATTTAATATACAAAGGTCATAGTGCAAAAAATAAAACAAAACAGGTGATTCTGAGGGTCAGGTGGGATCTTTTTTCAGATCTGATTGGTTTTACATGGAATGACCCAGCTGTGAAACAAAGGAAAACAACCCACCAAACACCAGATGCCATAAAATGTGTTTCTGGTGGATAATCAGATGAAGCTTAGCTTTCACAGTGGCTCTCTCTACTTTCAAATTTTAACCAGTGAGACAGCTAATCGTGTTTCTGTCTTGAGTTGGGAGGGAAGGATATGTTCTCCCTTTCATTTTCATGATTTGCAGACTTGATTATATAAGTGATGACTCGAGGGTTAAATAAATCTCTTGCCTCCTGATTGCAAAAATATTTCACACAGGATATTATTTCTACTCCGAAGTAAGGAACATTGGTAAAAATCTATTTTTATGAAAAATGTGCAGTGTGTTAATGATTTTTGCCAGAGAGGAAAAAATATTCTTGGCGGGTAATTTTGATCACTGCTTGTAAAGAAAAACTCATTTCACTAGGTTCCAGTCTAACAAAGCAGGCTCTGTGGACATGCCAGACTGGGACCACTTGAGAAACAGGTTTCATCACAGAGATATCAAACGTTATTTTTATCACAGGCGAGCAGACAACTGCAGGGGCAAACGTGATAGAAGAAGCCACTATCGTCACTGCGGGGAGGCAGACCAACCACAAGGGGACAGGCAGAGAAATGGAGAGCAACCACTGGGGATTCCCTCAAGCTGTTGTACATGAAGTGTATGTCTTGTGCTCTGAAATAATCTTTCCTGCAAAGTGGAAGAAAGAGAGGGGAGATAAAGGCTTCAGGAGGGATGCAGGAGAAAGAGGATGAAAAGGAGGAGAGCTGTGGTGAGAGAAAAGGAGATAAAAAAAAAAGAGGCAGAGTAGGAGAGGGATGAAAGAAACCTCAGCATACAAGGACAGGAGAGCCGGAGTCTGTGAAGGTGTAAGAAAGTGAATAAAAGACCACAGTATGGGGTAAAAGCAGCAGGAGTACATGAATATTAAGCCAATATTGACTTTATTCATGCTAGTAACAACCTTACTCTATATGCACACTTACTTCTAGTACTTGGGTGCAAATATTTCCACATCTATCCAACACTTATGGCCAAAGCCTTTACGATTTTGGTGCAACTGTGATTTCCCTGGCTCATCCATGATGTTCAGTGCTCACATTTCTCATTGGAAAGTTGATTACAGTCAAACCTAAAATAGTTCAATCTTCATCTGTTGCATACATTTATATGCAAATGATACAATATTGTATTTTATTGCTCATTCTGCTCAACATGCCACAGCAAACATGCAATATTCCTTTAATCAAAGGTATAAAATTTGTATTAAACTAAGTTTTCCTGTTCACGAGGCCCAGACATAATTGCAGCACAGACTGTCAAATTTTTACTGTTCAAGGATCCTCATTAAACATATGACAACAGCTTTGGATCTGCAATATCAAGAGTCTCAGACTCAGTACTTTGGCATCTAAATAGACCATAGACTGTAAATGAATGTCCTGATCCTGATCCATTTGGATCCTCCTGCTGTGCAGGTGCACTCAGACACGGTTTGCTGATCCTTCATAAAGCTGATCACCGATTTGGGTGATTTTCAATGGAAAATATGTGGAGATTCATAATCTCAAAACTCTCAATACTTTCAAAATGTTGATTTAAGTCACTTTAAATCAATTTAGTTCAGTTTGGAAGTCTTCAAATCATTTCAGCCTCATCTTCACTCAAACATTCCCATCATCTCCAGGATCAGACATTTTTCCATCAGTGAGCTTTTCCAACACGACCAATGATGGATCATTGATCACTGATCAGTGTGTTCTGTGTCAGCAGCTTCATCCAGATCAGTGTGATGTAACAGTGATGCTGCAGTAACTACAGTAAATGTTTCAGAGGAGCTGACTGACAGTCTGACTCCTGCAGCTGCCTCATTATAAATCCGTGACATCATTGCTTTCTCCGCCCTCACAGCCTGTTGATGAGTGAAGGACTGTAAAAGCTTCATGTTACCACAAAAATAACACACTAACGTCTAACTGGGATTTCAGTGACAGGATACACTACACAGAGAAAGGATACACTACACAGAGACAGGATAAACTACACAGAGACAGGATACACTACACAGAGACAGGATACACTACACAGAGAAAGGATAAACTACACAGTGACAGGATACACAACACAGTGACAGGATACACAGAGACAGGATACACTACACAGAGACAGGATACACTACACAGAGACAGGATACACTACACAGTGACAGGATACACTACACAGAGACAGGATAAACTACACAGTGACAGGATACACAACACAGTGACAGGATACACAGTGACAGGATACACAGTGACAGGATACACAGTGACAGGATACACTACACAGAGACAGGATAAACTACACAGTGACAGGATACACTACACAGAGACAGGATACACAGTGACAGGATACACAGTGACAGGATACACAGAGACAGGATAAACTACACAGTGACAGGATACACTACACAGAGACAGGATAAACTACACAGTGACAGGATACACAGTGACAGGATAAACTACACAGTGACAGGATACACAGTGACAGGATACACAATGACAGGATACACTACACAGTGACAGGATACACAGTGACAGGATACACTACACAGTGACAGGATACACAGTGACAGGATAAACTACACAGTGACAGGATACACTACCCAGTGACAGGATACACAGTGACAGGATACACTACACAGTGACAGGATACACAGTGACAGGATACACTACACAGTGACAGGATACACAGTGACAGGATACACTACACTGAGACAGGATAAACTACACAGGACAGGATAAACTGCACAGTGACAGGATACACTACACAGAGACAGGATACACTACACAGAGACATGATACACTACACAGAGACATGATACACTACACAGAGATAGGATAAACTACACAGTGACAGGATACACAGAGACATGATACACTACACAGTGACAGGATACACAGAGACATGATACACTACACAGTGACAGGATACACAGTGACAGGATACACTACACAGAGACAGGATACACAGTGACAGGATACACAGTGACAGGATACACTACACAGTGACAGGATACACAGTGACAGGATAAACTACACAGTGACAGGATACACAGTGACAGGATACACTACACAGAGACATGATACACTACACAGAGACAGGACTCACAGTGACAGGATAAACTACACAGTGACAGGATACACAGAGACATGATACACTACACAGTGACAGGATACACAGTGACAGGATACACTACACAGTGACAGGATACACAGTGACAGGATACACTACACAGAGACAGGATAAACTACACAGAGACAGGATAAACTACACAGGACAGGATAAACTGCACAGTGACAGGATAAACTACACAGAGACAGGATAAACTACACAGAGACAAGATAAACTACACAGGACAGGATAAACTGCACAGTCACAGGATAAACTACACAGTCACAGGATAAACTGCACACTGACAGGATAAACTACACAGAGACAGAATACACAGTGACAGGAAACACAGTCACAGGATAAACTAACAGAGACAGGATAAACTACACAGTCACAGGATAAACTACACAGTCACAGGATAAACAGAGACAGGATAAACTACACAGAGACAGAATACACAGTGACAGGAAACACAGTCACAGGATAAGCTACACAGAGACAGGATAAACTACACAGTGACAGGATAAACTACACAGTCACAGGATAAACAGAGACAGGATAAACTACACAGAGACAGGATACACAAAGATAGGAAACACAGTCACAGGATAAACTACACACTGACAGGATAAACTGCACACTGACAGGATAAACTACACAGAGACAGAATACACAGTGACAGGAAACACAGTCACAGGATAAACTACACAGTCACAGGATAAACAGAGACAGGATAAACTACACAGAAATAAAATGAGCTCAGGGAGAGACAGTTTTTTAACGAGATGAAAAAAGTGCCAGTGTCTATGTTCAATTTGTGACTTTTTAACATCATAACTATGAAGCTGTAATACAAGCAACAGCCATAAATAGATTAAAAAGAGATCAGAGATGTAAATGTATCCAGATGGGAAGACCAGCTCCTTGTATGGTAGCTCTTTGCTGATGGCTAATTAAGAGGCAAGGATGTAAAGTGACCATTAGGACTGCATGATTATGGCCAAAATGATTATCACAATTATTTTGATTAGTATTGAGATCACAATTATTTGTGATGTAGCATACGCTGACCTGCTGTACAGGTTATGGACATCTCAGTTCATGTTGGACAATTCATATTAGCCACCACTGCATTGTTTTTCTTTTCATGAATTAATTATCCTGCAGTTTGTGGTTGAATAAATGCTGTTATGTTAAATTCCATACAGGGGATGGTAATCCGGCTCGAGGGACCAGCTCTTCACCTTCCTTGTGCCAGAGATTTGAATTTTGTTGGATATTTGTCTTTTAGTGAACTGTTACTCAGTCCGGGAAACTTCAAGCAGCACAGTGCAGGGATTGGCTCATGCAGGCATGTTGCCAGGTGCTGATTTAGGGAGCACCTGAATTGCTTTTGCATGCATTTCCAATATCACCCAATCATGTACATTTCATTATCTGAAATAAGACTTGCATTCCGACACGCTAATTCAAGAAAGTTTTCAACATGTGAGCCATCGTGTTTCTGTTAGAAACTGTTCTTCTGTTGTCCCTGTAGCTCCACAGCTTGTTCTTAAAGATCCTGACTTTGCAGTCAGCCTGTCATAAACCAAATAAAAAACAATATTATCGGTCATTCCACCTAAAACTGTGACTGTTGTGTCCTCAGTTACTTCATGGCTTTATCTTTTCTAATTGAGGTTCAGGATTTGGCTTCCTCTTCAATCAAACAGAGAACAGTGGATGGCTGCTCCTGCCTGAGGTTTGCTCACAGGGGATTGTTGAGTGTATTTATTGTGTTGACGCTACAAAATACAGTACGTTGACTTGTTTTGTAAGTTGGTGTATTAAACCCTGGAGTTCAGTTGAATATTGTAACATGCACCAGAAAATAAAAATATAATTGGTCCCCTTAAACTTTAACTGGAAATACAGAATTCATATTTTTTCTTCCTTTTCAGTGGAAATGTCACATTAAAGCACTTCAGTCTTTTCTAAAGATAAAATTGCAAAAAAAGGTTTTCACCCATTAATGACTCTAAAATGACTAGATTCACACTTTAGGCGACATGCACTGCTGATGAGTTCAAAGGTAAGTAAAAACCTAAAAATGATTCCTCCTGAGTATAATAAATGAGAGAGGAAAACAGTCAGCAGAAAGCCTACTGGAAGGGACCTTAGAAACAGAAACTGAAAATGAATAAAAGCATTGAAAGAAACAGTCAGCAGTGTCTGCTCATCTCCATCTGCATTAGTCTGTAAGTCAGACGCGGGCCACCGAGGCTATAATCTTCAAACAGAGTGGCCTCGCAAAGGAAAAAGGATAATTATGTTGTGTAATTTGGTTCAAACGGAGTCAAACCAATTACAAAGCTGAGGGAATGCATTAATTTGAGCTCTGCATTCAGACAGAATGCAGTCATTAAACATATGACAGCAGCTCTGCATCTCAGCTCAGAGTCTGGCTGTAATAAAACCCCCACATGAATATGTGACGTTGGGGAAAACAAGACCTTCTGTTCTCCTTCATACTTTTATTCTGATTAGTTGTAACAAGAAGACAATCAGCAGCATGACTTTTAGAACTAGACATGTTAATATGGCTACTATGGGGTGCTTTAACGGGAAAATAATCTCTATTGTCCACTACCTTAGAGCTTTCTATTCTTTTTAAGGACTTCCTATATTTAAGGTCCCTCCCTCTGGGTAAAAGCCTGCTTTAAAGCTGTCCTGTCTGCAAATGTCAGCTTGGGTATCTGAGCTCTGTTTAATTGTTGAGGACATTGCCAAAGGGTGACCCACAACAGAACCAGGGAGCTTTCCTGGTTCTGTTGTGGGTCGTGAACTGTTCTACATGATTCCCAGTAAAATTAAATGACCACAAAGAGGCACAAAATTGCCAACAGTGACACAACTTGCAACTAATGATGACTAAGAAGTGCAAAACAGCTACAGAGAGAAAGCAAGGAATGTAAAACATCCATGAAGAGATAGAAATAATAAGAAATCAGCACAACTGATAGAGATGCAAACTTAACCACAAATAGGTAAAAAAAAAAAAAAAAAAACAACGCTCAAAGTTATGGAAATAGGTCTAACATGATAAGAGACACACAAATTGGCCAACAGTTCATAAACTGACACCTAATGATAACTCAGCTACAAAAGGATTTCAGAGACACAAAAAAGACTGTAAAATGTAGATATAAAGATATTAAAATTAATGCTAAAGGCTTTGAAGTGACATCAAAAATGTCGTGGGCCCAGAGTTTTGAGTTTTGCAGGTTTATGAGAGGGAATTATGTTCGAGTTCTGTATTGGTTTTGGTCTTCTGTTGATGATTTTTCACATTCCCTGATGCTTTCAAGCTTCTTTGTTATTTGTGGTTCTTGTTTGCTTATAAATGACTTCAGCATTATTAGTTCCCTTAGTTCCCTCGTATTCTGTTCCCTCAGTCTCTGTGGTTGTCTTTCTGTGTTCTCATGTGTGTCTTCTATTTAGTTACTTCCTGTCTTTGATGGGTTTTTGTCTCTTACACTTTGTATATAATCTTAACTACCCTCATCCTGTTATCCCTGATTTGTTCCCGCTGTGTTTCCCACCCATTTTCCCTGAGCCTCGTTACCTTGTGTGTGTTTATATTGTCTGAGTCTCCCCTTCCCTTTGCTGTGTTGTCCCTCAGTGTTGCCCATGGTAAAGTAAAGGCTTGCTTTCCGTTCTACCATCTGGGTCGGTAACCTGCCTGCCACACAGCTTAATTGTGACAAAAAAGGCAGCAAGCACCAATAAACTGTCATGTAACGCTGTGTGGCCGACAGAAGAGAACCCCAATGCAGGATACACCAGATGGAAGTAAAATTTTAAACTCAGCTTTATTGGCTGGAGAGCAAACAAAAGGCCGGACTAGACCAGTGGCAACAACTCAGAACCAAAATATTATAAATAATGCCTTAGACTTATATAGCGCTTTACAAATCCGTGCACCATTCATTCACACTTGGTGGTGGTAAGCTACTAATGTATCCACAGCTGCCCTGGGGCAGTCTGACAGAAGCGTGGCTGCCAATTCGCACCTACGGCCCCTCCAACCACCACCACCAACCACATTCACACTTAGGCAATGTGGGTTAAGTGTCTTGCCCAGGGACACAATGACAGCACACGCTCAGACAGGGACTAGAACCCACGACCCTCCGGTTGGGAGGTGAGCACCTACCCACTACGCTACTGCCACCCTGACAAAAACAAACTTGACTTGATTTGAGGACAAGGATGTGACAACAGGCAGCAAAAACACAGGACTTAAAAACACCAGGGGATAATGAGGGAAGTGGAAACAGGTGAGAACGCAGCTGAACGAAATAACACTAATGAACAGGGGAAAGCAAAACGGAGCAGGACACACAGGGACCAGATGACTATCAAAATAAAACAGGAAGCCAAACGAGGGAACAAAGACGCAGACTAGACACTGAAGACAGGAAAACACAAGGAACTAGAAAGCACAGCAAACTAAACCCCACAACGATAGAAACCCAGAACAGACAAAAGAAAGCAAAACAAAACACACAGGGTCAAAAGGACCCGGACCATGACATAAACTGCCACAAAGAGACTAAAATGACCATAAAGAAGAAAAAAGTGATAACTAATGGTAACTAAAAGATAAAAAGCAATTGGATAGCCCAAAAGACAATAAGAGATGCATAAGGAGAATTTTTTAAATGACACAACATGACTATAAGAGATGTAAACTGAACACAAAGAGGCAAAAAATATCCACAACACAGTCTAGAAATGGCCAAAAATAGACTAAAATGAACATAACAAAGCAGAAAATGACCAACAGTTACACAAACTGACAACAAAGAGATGCAAAGCAACTACACAGAGCCCCAAAAGGAACAGAAGGGTTTAAGACATCCACAAAGAGGCATAAGGTAATGACAAAGAAATGCACAGGTACAACAAAACGGAGCGCTTTCATCCACCCACATAAGATTTATAACATTTCCAGACTTGCACGGTGCTTTAATTGTGCATTCGAACATTTCATCTGAACATCTCCTTTGCACGTGAAAAGCCGTCAGTTGTATTTATGAGCAGAAACATTCAAACGATTACACATTTTGATCGTGGAACGTATCCACTCCTGATAGTTTCATGCTCCAAATTCAACATGCTTGCTTGTTCACGGCTGTATTTTAGAGTCTTGAAAGCAGCAGTACATTATTTATGCATTCACAGATTATGAATTTAAAAAATCATTCTGTGAGAGTGTGAACTCTGTGAATTTTACAAGATGTGGAGGCAAACAGTACGGCGCGCTCTGAAGTAATCCCCGTCAAGCAGCAGCCTTTGAAGAAGTGGACTTTAAAAACAGGAGCTTTGGATTCACGAGCCTGACAGTCGCTTCCATTCACCGCAAATTCTTCTTTTGATGTGAGATTCATATTACACAGCTGATGAGTCAACACATCACAGGCTAACTTTAGCTCACTTTGCCTGTGCCTTTGACACCGTCTTTGGTCTTTGCTGTTTACACTGGGGAGGCTTTGTTCTGTTTCAGACAAGAGAGATGCTGAGGCTTTCTCACTAAACTGATTTCCCTTTAATGAACAGAAAGCAGCCGCGAAGGCCTGCAGGCAGCAGAGACTTGCTCCTGTTTTCTGTTTTATCACCTGATTTCTGAAATAAGCTTTTAAGAAGCTGAGTGATGTTGAAAGTGATGCTGCTTCTCTGCATTGCTTTCTCTAATCTCATCATTTTTCCTCCTCCTCTCCACCTTCAGCTCTTGTTCCCCTCTCCTCTAATCCGTTTCCTCTCTTTCCAGGTAATGATTTGTTCCTGGTGGCGGTGCATGAGTTGGGGCATGCATTGGGTTTGGAGCACTCCAATGATCCCAGTGCCATCATGGCTCCGTTCTACCAGTACATGGACACACACAACTTCAAGCTGCCTCTGGACGACCTGCAGGGCATACAGAAGATCTATGGTGAGCTCTCGGGATTAATTCTGCGTACCACTGGACAATCCATCCAAAAACAAAAACACCCCAAAATACAAAAATCTGTCATTTGTTTCAAAGCCAAGTCTGAAGAAATGTTTCAGACTCCAAACAAGAAAAAACAGTTTTGTTTTGTCTTTATTGAAGATCTGTGTACGTTCAGCCACTTGATTTCATCTGAAACGTAAATCAGAGGTTTTGTTTCTAAATGCAAAACAAATAAAACCCAAAAGGGGAAAAAATCCAGTTTTGGGTTTAATCGTTTTTTATCTAATTATTGCCAGTCAGTGACAGACGATAGAACAGCGGACAGACAGGAAGTAGAAATCTAGAGTAGCAAATATCAGAATAAAAGTCAGGGCAATCAAACAGCCATTACATGAGATCAGAACCTGAATCAAAATGGAGAATATGTTTTTCAGTCAAACTTTTGTGTGCCCGCCTGTGCCAAATGAGTCTCAGCTTGACTCGAGGAAAATAAAGGCGAGACTTTACTGTCACCGATTTCTTTATTATCATTTGTTTTATGTTCAGATTAGCGGGGGAGTCGACTCCCTCGGTACTGACAGAGGACTGATGGGACAGTTTTGGACCAGGATTGACACAAAATATACAAGAATGAGGAAAACGAGACAATCAAACAGTAATTTTGGTGCCTGTGCTCTGGTTTTCTTGGTTTTACTGAAAATGTGAATTTTTGAGAAAAGTGAATTTTTGATGTCACTGCTGACCAAAATAATCATGATTATGATTTTTGCCATTATTGAGCATAAGGGGCAGCTGTGGCTTAGGGTTGTTTGCTAATAGTAGGATTATCTGTTTGATCTCTGACCCAGCCGAGGTGTCCTTGAGCAAGAGCAGACAGAACAGAGTATCACCGGGACAACCTGTAGAGGTAGCATCACCTCTAAGAGGCCAGTGGCTTTCTACAGGTTTTGGATTATCACAGGAAATTACCACCGTGGGAAATAAGAAGTTTATGACACATACATTTCAGCAAGATGAGTTTCATAATTTTTCTTATAATTTAGTTTCTTTTATGATTTCATTTTATAAAAAGCCTGCATGCCTTTTTATAAATGCCGTACAAGTCCCTGTATGCTGCAGATGCCTCCAAATCCACGAGCAAGGCATTTATGGCAGGTTTGCATTTTACAGCAAAACATGAAAATGTATACAGCTTATGTTAGACCTTATTTCAGACATTTCAAACATCTCAAAATCAGAACCCTTTGGTTTTTGAAATGAGAAAAAATTCTTTCAGTTTACAAAAAAAATCTAAATTTAAGGTTTCAACCAAATCACAAATATAATTTTAGTTAACAAATTCAAAAATATTAGTGATGTTTTCTGTTATGTTTTCCCTGAAGTGTAAAACAGTGGGCTGTAACAGACTTTTCCCCAGCCTGTATTTGCACCCTGACACCTGATCTTTATAAAATCCTTTAACTGGCTGCAAGTTCTTATTTGGAAAATGTACTTCTGAGTTTTAATGAAAAACTTGGCATTTTGACCTTTTGCTGCCTTTAACTGGTAGCAGAGGCAACTTCACCTGAGACCTAAAAGCAAAAACATGCAAAGCAAAAAACAGTACACCTTGAATATTAAATATTAATTGAAAAGCCCAGAGTGCAGCTGAATTATGAAGATCTGCTCAGTGTGTGAACAGCAGAGCACTGTTCAGGTGAAGAAGAAGAAGAAGAAGAAGAAGAAGAAGAAGGCTGATAATGGTGCACAGACCCGAGCAGTCACTGCCTGGAAAGAAAAAATGAGAAAAACAATGCGAGTCTTTCCCTTTGTGTTTACACCAGAGATACTTTGTTCCATTTCACAGAAGGCGCAATGCCTCGCATTTCGGTGAACTCTGTTTTTTAAGTAAACAGAGAATAGTGACGGCCTGTCGGCGACAGACGCATTTCCTGACAGGCTTTCTGTCTGTGCTGAAGTAATCATGGCAGCTTCTGCTGTAATGTACTGTAACATTCATTTGTGATGCAGAGACACAAAGAAGTGGCAGGAAAAAGAAACACATCTGTTGTGTTAAAGATAAGAACATTTCTATCCACACCATCCCTCACCGCCCACAAACACCCAGCCAGCTGAAAACGTACTGGATCTGCAGCAGGAGTTCACTGGACGTCCGTGTGGTTTCCTTTAATAATCAAAGCAAAGAGGTTATCTCAGTCCCTCGGAAAAACAACTGCTCCTCACCATAAAGGTCACGATACACAGGTGACATTTTAAGTCAGTGCAGTCGGCAGTCTTTCTCCACTGCACCTCAGTGTTCGGCGTGGATAACAAAGCCTGTTATTTCATCTGCGTAAAGCTCATCCTGCTGGATGTGCTGCTTTGTCACTCCAGTGCCTGAAAATACCAGCCACCACAACAGCCCCCCTCACTGAAGGGTTTAATTTCACAATGAGGCTGTTGCTCTGCAAGAGCAATTTACTGTCTCTGTGGTGGTCCATTTTAAAAGAAGGACCAACTCTGAGAAAAGATTTTTGTCCTGGAACACTGAGTTTCAAGAATCGCATAATGAATGTCTTTGAATTTCTTTTTTTTTGTTATAAATTGTCATGAATGGCGCTACAACAAACAGGCTCAGGGCTGGAAAATGTACCTGAAATTACATTTTAGCTTTGGTTTTGTTTGTTTTTTTAAATGAAAGGAAAAGAGATTAAATATGACCGAAAAGATCAGAGATCAAAAACAACGCAGACTAAAACGACGACAAAGAGATTTTAAAAAAGTGCAAAGACAAACAAACAACCACAAAACTAGAAGGGCACTCAGCAGAGTGCATCCCTCGCCCACCCCAAATTTTCCACGTGTCAGTACTGCACTGAAGTAGATGCCACCCGGTGTGTAATGCTCCATCGGCTTCAGCTCCATGTTTGTGTTAGGTGTGTGTCACTGGCTTATTTCTTACTCTACAGGAGTGAATTATTTTTTGACCCTATAATTCATCCAGAATCATCCTTCAATCGTGAACAAACTCTATTATATAACAGAACTGATGGTCGCACTGGACACAAATCCTCATGAGGTTAGACACAAATCTGTGGATATTGTGCCCATCTCACACTGGTAACGAATCCTTTTACAAATTCCTGGGTCCAGATCGTGATCCGGATCACCATCAAAATTTAATTCAAATGTTCCTTGTACCACCCGCAACAACTCCAGAAATTTTTATGGAAATCCGCTCATAATTTTTCCATTTATCCTGTTAACAGACACACAAACCTGTGCGATTGAAAACATAACCTCCCTCCACCTATCACTGGGCAAGTCAATGATGCCAAATCACAAAGACTCACAAATTATCTGCAAAGAGAGCCAAAATGATCTTAGAGAGACACAAAATGAGAAAATGAGCCATAAATGAAGTAAAATGAGTGAAAACAATAACCCTGCTGTTGTCAGGCGTGTTGTCCCTGTGCCGGTGGGAGGAAGCGGTTTCAACAAACACACTTACAGTGAGCTTTTCTTCTGCCCATCAAAACAAATGAGTCATTAAACCAAATGTACTAGTTGTGTTGTTGAGGTCTGCGTAATGCTGTCTCAGAGGAGCTTGCGTAAGAAGTCGTGTTTACAGAGCTAAAGCTGATGACCCCGGAGCTGATGCTGGTGTGGGTCTTTGTGTCTCGGGACTCTTCATGATGCTGTGTAAGCAAAGACAAACTGATCACTGTACTAGAATGATTCATGCTGTGATTGATGTGACTCTCCAGGCATCCCCACAGCCATGCTGGAACCCACTCGGCCTTTACCCACCTTACCTTCCCGACGGACACACTCAACTTCGGAGCGCAAGCACGACCGTCATTCCCGTCCGGCACGCCCGCCCGGTGACCGGCCTGCGCTGCCTGGAAACGGCAAACCCAACATCTGCGATGGCAACTTCAACACCGTGGCCTTCTTCAGGCGGGAGATGTTCGTGTTCAAGGTGAGCAGAGATGTAACCACAACATGGTGGACACACGAACACCTGCTGCTGTTCCCCGTGTCTCTGTAAAGGGGGATTTCAGAGCGCCATCTAATGGCGGTGTTCATTAACACTTCAGTCATATTTTAAACTAGTTGATTGATCTGGCATTTTGACATTATTCACATTTTCTTCAGAAAAAAGCTGTCCAAAGTGACAAATCAAACCAGCAAATTTTTCAAATCTGCGAAATTCTTCAGATCCGAGAAGCTGAAACTTCCCAATTTTACCACTAAAATGTATTTTTTAATTAATTTGTTTCCTTCCCTTTGATTAATTGGGGCAGTTTTAGTCCCATTTTCATCCATCTCCAGCTGCCAGCCTTTGTTGGCCACTTACAAATGGGGAAAGCACGTAGAGCAGGTCTCCTACTAATCGGGAGGTCGGTGGTCCGGTTCCTGGCTGCTCCAGTCTGCATGCCAAAGTGTCCTTGGGTAAGATACTGAACCCCAAGTTGCTCTCTGATGCAAATGTAAACGTTAGTCGGAAAGCATTTAGCTGTAGTAGGAAGTATGTGTATGAAGCACTCTGAGTACTCAAAGTAGAGTAGAAAAGCGCTATGTAAGAACCAGTACATGCCCATGCTGCAGTATTCTTCAGCCTGCTGGCCATGAAATAAAATGATGTGATACCTTCATAAGATGCTGCAGGCGCTTAAGAGCCAAAAAAATAGATTATTTTAGCCCATTGCTACGTGGTTCTCATAATATGTCCTGTATTAATGAAGTTTTGTGGATGTAAATGAGAAGTTACTGTTGTACAATTAAAAAGACAGGTTGCTTCTGTGAGGTCTTATAGCTACATAAACATTAAAAACAGGTCATTTTAGCAAGCTGGTAGGTGGTTGCTAAGCAACTTGATGATGTAATAATATCTGATAGATATAAGAGCCTGGAGGTTCCTAAGATGTACCTGTCTGCCAAGTTTGGTTGCTCAACTCCTGATCAGGCAGAAACAGGCTGAAGATATGAGATTCATTTCATTTCTGTTTTTTATGTCCAATAAAAATTGTTATTGTTGCTTTTCAGGGACCTGTTTGTTCTATTCCTCTTTTCTCTGTTGATATATGAGCAAAAGATCTGATATAAAATATCACACAATCATAAATTTGGCACATCACTCTGTTATGTTTTCTACCATAAACAATTTCAACTATTTTAAGAATATATTTTTGCATAATGTTTAACTATTTCCCAGTTTATGCAAATAGGTAATGGCATCAGGCCAAACAAAAAACAAATTATAATAATAATAATAATAATAACACCATAAAATAAAAACCACTTTATTTATAATGGACCTTTCACACACTTTAGATGTAATTCAATGTGCTTTATTAATACAATAATTACATAATTAATTCATTATAAAATTCTAAACACTACACCAATTTAATTTAATGTATAAGCGCTTATGCAGGTCATTCATCCCAACAGCAGTTAGACTGTACAACACATCATGATGTCATGGGTCACTTGGACACTTTACCTCCACTGCCATCACTTTATCCATACAGCACATATACATCTTATTTATTACACTCCCACCCATATAATGCACACTGTGTATGCTGTGTACCTCACACCTGGCTACAAATGTATATAGTGTGTTTGATATCTGTATATAGTGTTTGATGTGTATTGATATATATTTTATGTATATAGTGTTTCCTATTCTATTTTATTTCATTTGTTTTTATTCATCCTTTCATTTTTCTTTCTCTGTACTGAGCTGCTGTAATACGCAAATTTCCCCGTCGTGGGATCATTAAAGTTTTCTTATCTTGCTAATATCAGCATTAAGAAACTCTACAATAGCATTAAACAATTACTTTTTTCCATCCATGCTCTTCAGGGTCGTGGGGGCTGGAGCCTATCCCAGCTGTCATAGGGTGAGAGGCAGGGTACACCTGTACAGGTCGTCAGCCTGTTGCAGGACTGTGGGAGGAAACCCACACAGAGGACATGCAAACTCCACACAGAGGGGCCTGTGGAATCAAACCCAGACCTTCTAGATGTCATTGTAGCTGTGAGGCAGCAGTGCTAACTACCACGCCACCATGCTGCTGCCTTTTTTCCAGTATTTTATTCCAGTATTTTTTAAATACTTTTTTCCAGTATTAAAAAAAATATTAGACACCTGGTAAAAGCAGAGCAAAAGATTTGGGTTCTTAAAATCTATTTTCAGATTTATATAGATGAAAATATGAAAAAGAAAAGGCCAGAGCAAAATTTTACTGCAACAAACACATGAATGATAACGGTTTAATGTTTAATGCCTATTTGTCAGTAGTAACAGTAAAATAAAATTTAGTGGGACATTAACCTTCTCTACATACAATCCAGGTCAGATTGCTTTACACTAAATAGTACAAAAACATTAAAATGTCTAAATGAGAAATACTTAAGTGCATCAAACCAATAAAATTCTCTGATATCTCATCCTGTTAGAAACCCGAGTGTCTGTTCCAACATGAGCTTATTGAGCGTGATGCTGTTGTGTTTGTAATTAATGGGTGTTATCTCCTACAGACGGTGAGTCACACAGCCGTGGGTTGCTATAAAAAACAGGGTGTCACTGGGGGATTTAGATAAAGCTTAATTGAACATTAAGGGAGGAGGGTGCAGAGTATGAATGAAGTTGGAAATAAGGATGAAGTTTATCATTTGTAGTCATTATCCATAAAAACAGGTTTGGACAGCATAGGTCAGATTAGTGGCTCTGAAGGTAACAGCGGCTTCAGCGCTGCCAACATTATGAGTTTGATTGCCACCGAGGGGCTGCTGGTCCTAAAAATGAGCACTCTCATGGCACCGTGGGATGAAAGAAGCAGCCCAGTGGCATATGGCACTATGCAGCCTATGATCATTAGCATCAGCCATATGCTTCCAGTGCAGTTAGGAGCCCCCCCCCAATGCAGCTCTGTAGGCACTCACAGCACACACAGCGGGTGTGTACATTTACAGGATGTTTGCATGTAGCGGTATGAACTTTATGTCACAAAATGTTTAGATAATCCCACAGAGAGGAGTGACAGATGTGTTTGAAATGATACACATGTGCAATCGAGTACTCTGCCTTACAAAGCACCCAGCAGGTCATAGACTGTTGCTGGATGTGCTGATGCCAGCAAGCTTGCTTAGCGAAGCAAATTGCAACATATGCACACATACCTGCACACTAGTGCAAAGTAGCATACAAATAAAATATGCATAATGCTGAAAAAAGAGAATTATAAACAGTTTTACCATGTGTACAGTTCATATGAAGGGGAAGTTAACCATACAGACTAAAATCATTTCTGTATCAGCTGTAAACATGTTTCTTTCTGCTGTAAAGTTTTAACATGGGAGTCTATGGGGACTGAGTCACTGCTGGCGCCTCTGCTGGACTGTGGAGGAACTGCGGGTTTGGGTTCAGATTTGCATGGATAAGCTCCATCAATCTGGTGACACAGCTAAAGCTAATTTTACAACCACGCTTACTCTGATGCTCCTGCATCACTCATAATTGACAGTTTGATCTCACACAAGCAATGCAGCAGCCAAATGGATTTTTTTGCAGAAAAATTAATCCCCAGTAGTACTGCTGAACGCTCACTGCTAATTTTAACTGCTGCCCCTGCAGCTTCAGACTCTCTGCCTTATAGAGGACAATACGTAGTTTTCAACGTATGCAACATATGGTGCAACATAGTTTACTATAGTGTATAGAGTTTCCACTCTGAAGGGGAACTGACTTTATGCGTTTGAGCTCTAGAACTTTAGCCTGAGATGCTACAATTTAACTACCACATGGGACCATTACTTCTACACGTTCTTTTTATATTATTTTCAAGTTTTGTTTTCAGTTGTTTGATTTGGTCAGTTTAGTTTAAAAAGCTTCTTTAGCCTGGCCTCTCTCCTAGAATGATAACTTAATAAATGAAGTGCTTTTCCTTTACTGCTTCTCCCACCAAATCTCATCTGTTGTTTTCACAGCCTACAGGTGGCCAGGTAGCCTTACTCAGATTCCACCTCTGTTTGTGAGACAGAATCTCACCCTGAGCGGAAGAAAAATCCATTTTGATGTCTCTGATCTTTAAACTGAATGTTCGAAAAGGTCACAGACTCATCTAGCTCGACGTCTTTCCTGCCTGTCAATGAGCATCTGTCAGACCTGTCTGTCTGCCTCTGCTCTGCTGGATTCCTACCTATGTGCCATGGGTAGAAAAACATGATAAAATCAGCGGTCATCACTTCAAATCGGTATTGCTGTGGGTGCTAGATTGGTAGCAAACACTGATTTTTAATTCAAAATAAGTCCCAGATTTAAAGTAGAACTACTGCAGGGTGTCAGATTTCTTATTCATTGCTACATAAGTATTCATGCACATATCCAACAACAGTAATGTGTAGAATGTGTCAAAGCAGCCAGAAGGTATACATGCTTACACAAAGTCTGAACTTTGACCTTTTGAGAACTGGCACACATGCGCTACAGTAATGTGACCAGTCATGCCAATAATGATACTGGCAGCAACATGAGTGCCATCTCATATATAATATGTAATCTTAAAGGGGGTGCATTGTTCTTATTTCCAGCTCCATATTTCTGGAGTCTACAAGAGTAACTAAATAATATGTAAGTTCAAAATATTCATTTTTTATCTTGTACTAGACCTTTCTTTGTGCAGCCTCTCAGCTCATCCTTTGTCTGAAATCAGCCATATTAGCTCCTCCCCTTTATGCCAACTTTCTTCTGATTGGCTGCCCTTTATAAACAGAAGATGGGGGTGGGGCTTCTGTACCTGCTGTGACCATATTAGGGATATGACACAAACCTCACGAATGTAAAAAATAGTGTTAACCTGAGTGTTGAGAGCAACTGTACTGAATATACAAGTAATCCCTGTGAGCTCAGGCTTTAATATGAATATCCCCTGCTGGAACAGTGTGTTAATGATGGGAAATAAGCCCACTTTAAAACTGGATAACTTTATGGTTAAGTTTTGCAGCATTCCCTTCCGATTTTACTCAGTAAAGTTGGTGAAGATGATATGAACTGAGAGCATTTTCATTATCTCCTACATAAACTTGAAAAAGGAAACTGAATGCCACTGACAAAACAGTAACTTGATTTTTTTTTTTTTTTTTGTGGAAGAAGAAGAAGAAACAGATAAAAATCCAAAAAACGAACCCCACATTTTCCAAACATCTCTTTTCGGAAGAGCAGCAGCACAGAAATCATGTAAAACTGTGTTTCGTGCACTGAAGGAGTTTCAGTCCCTAAATGCATCATCATCAGTCAGGAAAACAAGCGTCTTTTGTCTCCCTTTGACGGGAGGATGGGGGCATGCAAGGACATAAAGAGCAGCAAGAGCTGGTGGGCGTCTAAAAGGAGGCGCTCATTATGGGATGTTTACCCTGTGAGAAGCACTCATGGTTTCTTTCGCTCAATGTAAAGCATTGATTTTTCTTCTCTGTTAGGGTTCAGACAAAAAAGCATTAGGGTCCACTCGATGATGTTAGGTCAGGCAAGAAGCTGTGTGTGTGTGTGTGTGTGTGTGTGTGTGTGTGTGTATGTGTGCGTGTGTGCGTGTGTGTGTGTGTGTACGTGTATGTGTAAATCCACCTAATACTGAGTGAGGATGTTTTTAGAAAGTGGGGACATCTTCGACTGGTCCTCTCTGTGGGACGAACCTTCAGAGGGCTCACAGGCTTCAGGTTAGGTGAAAGGTCCTGGAATCATGGCAGGTAGAGTCCTCACAGGAATAGAAACACAAACGTGTGCGTGTGCATCATTCAGGGGGGCTGAGCTTGTGTCCTAGATTCTCCAAAGCCAAATGATAATGAGCTCAGATTGATGCTCGCTGCCTTCTCCTCCTCTTCATCACCCCTTTCTCCTCTATGCTTGCTTCCTCTCCTCCTTTTTACATCCCTTTCCTGCTGCCTTACCCTCCCATTTTGTCCTCCCATTAACTTGAATAACATTTTTCTTATCTCCATCTCTGTCTCTTCTTTGTCCTTTTTTGTTCCAGTTATTCCTTCTTCTCTGAACCTCAGAGACTGTTTTATTTGCATGCTGTCTTCTGTTTTCTATGAGATTCTTATGAACTGTAAAAGTTGGACATAGCCACCAATTCCCACATTTTGAAGCCATAACATTAGCATTTTGGCAACTTCCAACTTAGTTGTTTGCATCCATAAGTGACCATACGTCAACAAGATGATGCTTCAGTCAATGTTATCAGGCTGCATCCACAGACTGCATGGGAGCATCACACAGATAGAGATACCTGCTGATTGGTGCCCAGTACCATCCACATAGATTCACCTGGGCCCAGTATTCCCAGACTATAAATCCCAGGCAGGCACTTCCTTCTTCACCAACCTGTTTGCCAACATGCCCTGCATTTCCTTTAGTTTTTGTTATTTACTGCACTTGCAACACTTACAAACATCGCACACATATGCACACCCTCTCTCTCTCTCTCTGTCTCGCATATATATATATATGTATATATATATATATATATATATATATATATATATATATATATATATATATATATATATATATATGTATATATATGTATACATACACACTGCTGAAAAAACACATCCTAGATGTGAATGAATGAAAGGTTCTCATTGAATACTTTGTTCTGTACAAAGTTGAATGTGCTGACAACAAAATCACACAAAAATCATCAGTGGAAATCAAATTTATTAACCAATGGAGGCCTGGATTTGGAGTCACACACAAAATTAAAGGTTAAAAACACACTACAGGCTGATCCAACTTTGATGTAATGTCCTTAAAACAAGTCAAAATGAGGCTCAGTATTGTGTGTGGCCTCCACGTGCCTGTATGACCTCCCTACAACGCCTGGGCATGCTCCTGATGAGGTGGAGGATGGTCTCCTGAGGGATCTCCTCCCAGACCTGGACTAAAGCATCCGCCAACTCCTGGACAGTCTGTGGTGCAACGTGACGTTGGTGGATGGAGCGAGACATGATGTCCCAGATGTGCTCAATCGGATTCAGGTCTGGGGAACGGGCGGGCCAGTCCATAGCTTCAATGCCTTCATCTTGCAGGAACTGCTGACACACTCCAGCCACATGAGGTCTAGCATTGTCCTGCATTAGGAGGAACCCAGGGCCAACCGCACCAGCATATGGTCTCACAAGGGGTCTGAGGATCTCATCTCGGTACCTAATGGCAGTCATGCTACCTCTGGCGAGCACATGGAGGGCCGTGCGGCCCTCCAAAGAAATGCCACCCCACACCATTACTGACCCACTGCCAAACCGGTCATGCTGAAGGATGTTGCAGGCAGCAGATCGCTCTCCACGGCGTCTCCAGACTCTGTCACATCTGTCACATGTGCTCAGTGTGAACCTGCTTTCATCTGTGAAGAGCACAGGGCGCCAGTGGCCAATTTGCCAATCCTGGTGTTCTCTGGCAAATGCCAAGCGTCCTGCACGGTGTTGGGCTGTGAGCACAAACCCCATCTGTGGAGTCGGCCCTCATACCATCCTCATGGAGTCGGTTTCTAACCGTTTGTGCAGACACATGCACATTTGTGGCCTGCTGGAGGTCATTTTGCAGGGCTCTGGCAGTGCTCCTCCTGTTCCTCCTAGCACAAATGTGGAGGTAGCGGTCCTGCTGCTGGGTTGTTGCCCTCCTATGGCCTCCTCCACATCTCCTGGTGTACTGGCCTGTCTCCTGGTAGTGCTTCCAGCCTCTGGACACTACGCTGACAGACACAGCAAACCTTCTTGCCACAGCTCGCATTGATGTGCCATCCTGGATGAGCTGCACTACCTGAGCCACTTGTGTGGGTTGTAGAGTCCGTCTCATGCTACCACGAGTGTGAAAGCACCACCAACATTCAAAAGTGACCAAAACATCATCCAGAAAGCATAGGTACTGAGAAGTGGTCTGTGGTCCCCACCTGCAGAACCACTCCTTTATTGAGTGTGTCTTGCTAATTGCCAATAATTTCCACCTGTTGTCTATTCCATTTGCACAACAGCATGTGAAACTGATGGTCAATCAGTGTTGCTTCCTAAGTGGACAGTTTGATTTCACAGAAGTTTGATTTACTTGGAGTTATATTGTGTTGTTTAAGTGTTCCCTTTATTTTTTTGAGCAGTATACATATATATATATATATATATATATATATATATATATATATATATATATATATATATATATATATATATATATATATATATATATATATATATATATATATATATATATGTGTGTGTGTGTGTGTGTGTGTGTGTGTGTGTGTGTGTGTGTGTGTGTGTGTGTGGAGGTTAAGCAGGCCATTGTAATGACAGCACTTCTGCTTTTGTTTAAGGACTTCATCAGTGTTCACAAATGACACAACTTCTTTCTCCCTGCTAGTTTTCATTCATATGCATACTAAGTGTTGTCCTTTACGGCCAGCTGCAGTTCACATTTCAGTCCAGTGAATAACTCAATAACTCCTCCTCAGAAGCTCTTTCCAGTCGCTCTGTGACTCATTGTCACTCTTGTCTAATGATGGAGTTCATGAATTTGCTGCAGCTTTAGCACAGCAATCTGCAATGATGATGAATTTTTCTACTTCTTGCCTTTTTTAGGACCGGTGGTTTTGGCGTCTCAGGAACAATAAAGTGCAGGAGGGTTACCCCATGCAGATCGATCAGTTCTGGAAGGGCCTGCCACCTCGCATCGATGCTGCCTACGAGAGGTCTGATGGCAAATTTGTCTTCTTCAAAGGTATGTGGAATAAAATTTTGAAAGGTACAAATAGTTTTCTTATTTTTCTACACAAATTACTGTCAGTGCATCACAGTCCTGCCTGGAACTAGGCCTTTCATCCCAATATGTTTGCAGAAAGTAATGCAAATAATCATATTTGTTGATGGCATCATTATTTTAAAGTGCATCCATCCACTTCCGCTTAGCCTGTTCAGGGTCGCAGGGGGGCTGGAGCCTATCCCAGCTATCATGGGGCGAGAGGCAGGGTACACCTGTACAGGTCACCAGCCTGTTGCAGGACCAACACAGAGAGACAGACAACCTCACTCACTCACATCCACACCTATGGGCAATTTAGAGTGGCCAATTAACCTAACCCCAGTAAGTGCAGGTCTGTGGGAGGAAACCCACGCAGAAAAGGGGAGAACATGCAAACTCCACACAGCGATAGAGAGGCCTGGGCCAAGGTGGAATCGAACCCAGCCTTCTAGATGTTAGTCTAACTGTGCGTTAGAATCTTTTTTTTTTTTTAATTGCACTTTTTCAAAGTGCAATTAACTGTAATTCAGTTTCAGTTCAAATTTTGGCTTCCAGTGATTATTAAAACATGACAAACTGAGATTTCATGCAGCGTGCAATGATTCACTGCTTTTGCCACTGAGTGAATCCCATTTCTTTAGATTTGACCCACCGTAAAACTATAAATTCATTGAGTTCATGTTTATTTTAATAATTTAGTTAGTTCAGGTGATTTAGTTGCTTTTTTCATTTGAATTATAACAATAGCCTGAGCAATCTGACCAATTTGGCATAATTAAGCAACCATAGTTGCAAGCATCACTCACTTGGTCTCTTTTCTGAGAACAGGTTGATAAAAATCAAAAGCCTTACTTGATTTAAATTTGGCCCGATCTCACATCATTCTCATATCATTTCCCTGGACTGTTTTCAGATATTTTGAGATCTCTCAGCAAAGCCCCATTCTGCCTCCTTGTTCTTGTTCCTCTATGATGGGAACTGGTTCTCCTCCATTGTGCCATCTTTAAGCTTGATGTTCATTTGTGACAAATCACACAGTTGCAGGGAGGTCACTCCAGCAAGTGGTCCAGGTGGTGAGCTGAGTTTGTGTTGGTGTAGCCAAAAACTCCAAGAACTGTGTTTTGCCTCAAAAGCCGCTGGAAGCTCCACAAAAACATCTGTGTTGAGAGTTTTGCCCTGGGGAACCTCCCATTTAGAGAATAAACACCTGGATGTCGTATCCTCCTCCTCACACAGCACAAGCAATGGGGATATGGAGGCGGAGGCTGCAGGCTCAAATTTCATCTTGCACTTCAATTTTACAAGAAATTTACAAAAAAAAATGCTTTTGTAAAATGGTAAATTTATGAAAAAACAACCCTTTAACACGAGTGGATCATCGCTGACTGGTTTTTCCAGCCCCCACTGCTCTGTGCTGTGAGTGTGTGTGTGTTTGGGTGTGCGCACACGTGTGTTGTGCACAGAAGGTCAGCTGTTTTTTTTTTTATTTACGTCAGCTGTAGCCACCAGAACGGATCTATAACCACAGTTTGCTAGCGGGGGCTGCCATTAGCACTAGCAATTGTTCGGTGCCAGAAGCCCCCCTCCTCTCCACCGCCCTTCAGTGCCGAGGGGCTCCATCAAAATGTTTTTTATGCTTTAATCCCTGATTAGCGACTAAAAATAGACCTGCAGTAGAAATGTATTATGGAGGATGCTTGTGAATAAAAAGCATTACAGCATTAAGCTCATGCAGCCCCCAGTTTTTCAACAAAAACACAGCAGCAGCTGTTTTATGTGCAGTCTGTCTGGACACGCACAGCAAGCGCAAAGAGGCAGAGCCGTTACTGAGACGGTGAGCTCAGGTGGAGTGAAAGGAGCTCTTGTTCCTGTAACCACCTTAAAACCTTTACTGGGAAACAGCTGGAGGTCCTTCATCAACCAGCTGATCAACAACATGAAGAACAGAGAACTTTGTAGCTGCTCCATCCACCCTGTTTGATTCACAGAGAAACATCTGCAGTACGGAAGTTAAAATATGCAGATGAATTGTTAAAATGAAAAGTTATTACAATTACTTGATTAATTGATGAAGTAATCAATTGAATACTCGATTACTAAAATAATCAATAGTTGCAGCTCTACTTGTATTCAGAAAGCCATAGTCAGACATTAGTTTTCAGCACCAGTGGAGCTGTGAAAGGCCTCCAAGAATAAAAAACTACAATTCCCAGCAAGAAGATGTCACTTCCTGTTGTTGCAGTAAAAACATGATAGTTTATGCTTACAACATGGTGGCTGATATTCAAACTTAGGAAATGCTTTTAGCAGCTGATCGATAAAACATCTGGATTATGTTTTTGTTGTGTATGCTTTTTATTTGATTTCTGCAAACACATTAGTGGAAGGAAACGGCACTCTGGGACACCTTAAATGCATGATATATAAGTGCAACTCTTCTGGATTATATGCAAAAATTATCACTCTATTGATCTAATAAGTCCTGATTTAGAGTTCTGCATTGGTCCTATGTACATAACCGAAAATCTTCTCTGAACCTAACCTGACTGCACCTCAAGAAATGTAACTACACATCCACAATAACTGATTACTGCCTAGGCTTCAGTGGTGCTTTCAAATTACATAGGTAAGCCCCATCACTCAATTAACAAGCGGGAGTGGCATTTAGCGGTTAGAATTAGCTTACTAATTAACATTAACATTAGTGCTGGACTGAAAAATATTTCTTGCTAGAACCCTGTAGTTACCATGGCCACCAATGATGGCAGATAAGTAAGTAAGTTGTTTCTCCGCTATTAGTACACTGAGCTAGTGGAGGGCAGATTGAACCAAAGATCGATAATATCGATACCAACATTGGTATTGGTATTGATCAATACCAGTGTAATGAGATAGATACTTTAGCTTCAGTTTGTCTCCCGTATGTGGTGCTGTGGTTTCATCAAAGATGAGAGCTGACTGTTTAAGTGCCGCTCCTGTCACAGCACAGAGCAGGCACACTTTGCTCCTCCCCTCCCCACAGCGTTTTGTTATACCGTCACATGACACATAACATATTTTACGTGTAAAAAAAAAGTGTTTGTAATAAAACATTTAAAGCAAATTCCTTTTTTTGCACAGCTTGTTTATTTAAGAAAAAATCTAGAAAATTAGTGAATGAAGGGAAATTTTTTATTAAATTTTTGTATTATACTTTCTGAACACTCTACCTGGAAGAAAAGTTTGTATTTGTTGTTGAGTGATGATTTTGTACACTTCATTTAGGAAAAAAAAAAATCCAGACATCAATGTACGGGGAAAATTGTTTTGTTAATGTTCTATTGTTTCAGAATAATAACTTTGATTTTGATAAAGTATTTTCTACTTACCTATAAACTTTGCACAATTCTGTCCTGGGTTTTAACTAATTAATGACCCAAAGGAAAAAATCACAAACCAGTTCAACTTCATGAAAATTCTTCATAATTATTAAAAAGTATCGGTATAAGTATTGGTGATACTGGCCCTGTATTTACTTGGCATTGGATCAATACCAAATCTAGTGAAAACCAGTCAGAAAAGATGAGGAGGGAAAACTGTGAGTGTCCTCCACCTGTGACACCATTCCTGTTTGGGGGGGTTGTCTCATTGTTGCCCCTCTACTGCACCTGTTGGTAATGTCATGTACACCAAAGCAGCTGAAGCTGATGAACACCCCCCTCTGATACTTACTGACCTCATCAGTATCACAGAGGTTTACTGACTGATGCTGAACTCTGATTTAAAAGTGCCACTCCTCTTTCACATGCCACAGGTAAAAATGATACACCTATGTCATCTCCATAAAGCTCTTTCTGCTGCCTCCCTTCTGCTCTGGATGCATTTTAAAAATTTAAATATGCTTCAAAATGATTGATTTACGGGCAGGAGGACAATGGAAAGAAAAGAGAAAAACCTACAGTCACTCAACCTCAACCGGACTGAACATTTATAAAGACTGAGAAACATCTGTGGCATGACAAGAAGCTCTGAGGAGCACAGTCAGTTCAAAGCTCATATTTTCATTTGCAATAAATTCTAAAGTAAATAAAATGAAGTGAAGGATTTTCACTCATGCTCTCAGACTTTTGGACCCCTCACACATCGACATCTTCTCCCAGCCAGGAGCAGATATTAATAGGTTTGCTGTCTTTGAGCTCTCAGCTGCTGCCTCTCTCTCTCTCTCTCGTCTCTCTCTCTCACACACACACACACACACACACACACACACACACAGATGGCACAAAGCTGAATAAACTTTACAGTTTACAAGCAGTCGTTTTAAGATTTTTTATGTTATGTAGGATGTAGAAGACAAAAAACAGCAGAACCTCCCGTTTCCTGCTTAAATCTACCCATTAATTCATAATGTACATTAATAAAACTGCTTTAAATGCCTGCTGAGTAGCCATTAGTGTCTGTAAAGGACATGGTTGGGATTCATTGCCTTTGTATTAATCTTTGTTTTCTGCTCTTGGTTTCTGTATGTGTTTTCTAGATGATGAGTGCAGGCTTTCTAAAGGAGCTGCTGTACATCAGGATATTTAATCAGCCTTTAAAAGGGGCTTTAATGGAGTACTTTTATATATTTAATGTCTCTTTGTGTTTTTGCTCATATCTTTCTTCTGAACAGTAAGAGCTGAATATTTCACAAAGCCACAGAGCAGCTGTTTAAACTTTGTTTTCTCACTGTAGTGAAAACCAACTGCTGTTAAATCATCGTGGCTGTGAGATTTCAGCCTTCTATCCTGTGCATACACCCCACACCACCAAACAAAAGAATACCTATAAAGATTATGATTTATGATATGATGCCAGGGAGGTCATGTTTTCGCCTCCGTCAATGTTCCTGGCAGCCAGCAGTGTATTTTAAACAGAAAAACTGGCAGACAGATCAGCCATATGCCAGAGAACAATTGATTGTTGATGATCCATATCTGGAATTTCAATCATTAAATAATCATTTTAGAAACTGAGGGAGAAGCCACATACTCTTTAAATAATTCAGTTCAAGTCAAAAAACCTTAGGAGCAGCAGTCTGTGGTCGGAGCAAGTTAGGATTTAGAAGTTAGCATTTTTGCTGCTACCATGTTAGCTTTTGTTGCCAGAAGTGACCATATTTGGATGAGAGGAGTGTTATTAGAGTTATTAGCTGATCCCTGGCTACAGAAATAATGGCAGAAGATACAGAAGTGTGTGATTAATTTGATCAGGTACTAAGGGAAAATGAAATAAATAAGAGATCAGGTTTTAGGAAGCCAGTATGAGAGAGACCAATGAAGTGGCTTTGATCCAGGTTCTTCAGACCAAGTGCTCCATATCGGCGAATTGCTTCAGCCCTGGTACATTCAAGGACACCCAGGAAGATAGACACATGCAACAGCTTTCACAGCCACACATATCTGCTAATTAGTGTTAAGTAGCATTCAAGTAAAATTTCACCAAAACTGGAGCTAAGACTTCCTGGATGGCCTGTCCGTACAATTAACCACACAGCACCCACATCACCAGTCATATAATTGCAGTGAGTGTGCTCCGAAAGCTTTTGAGGTCCATTTCAGTGAATACGGTGTAGCCTCTATCAGCATCCACCTGTCTGTCAAAGCAGCCACACCCTAACTTTAACCTTTAAAAAGATATAAAAGCAACAGTTAGGATATTTTTTTGTAACAGGCTGTAAGCATGTTTATTTCTGCTGTAAAGTTGGACACTTTAACATGAGAGTCTATGGGGATTGACTCACTGCTGTGGAGCCTCAAGTGGACATTAGAGAAACTGCACTTATGGCACTTCTGTACTGGATAAATTTTTTACCTAGAGATGTTGCTGCTTGTGTAAAATCATAACTTGACAATAAGCTTTTGATAATGATAAGTGCTCACTTACATCTTCAAACTTGTTCCAGGTGATAAGTATTGGGTGTTTAAGGAGGTCACGGCCGAGCTGGGGTACCCTCACAGCCTGGTGGAACTGGGCGGCTCCCTCCCCAAGGACGGTATCGACACGGCGCTGCGGTGGGAGCCCGTCGGGAAAACCTACTTCTTCAAAGGGGACCAGTACTGGCGCTACAATGAGGAGAAGCGGACAGCGGATCCAGGATACCCCAAACCCATCACTGTGTGGAAAGGAATACCGGACGCTCCCCAGGGAGCCTTCATCAGCAGGGAGGGATGTGAGTTGCAGCTAATTATTATTTTGGTTTCACTCTCTGAAATAAGATCTGATCAAATCAGCAGATAGCCTTCATGTGCCAGAGACGCCTCATGCATGATAGCAACACTTGAGACACATTCCAAGACACATGAGAAAAATGCACAATATCGATGTCATTTACAATTGAATTTAACATATACAGCAGAGGAGGCAAAAGTACTGACATTCTGTACTTAAGAGAAGTACAAGTACTTGTGTTAAAAACTACTCTGGTAAGTTGGTAAAACTCTGGTAAAAGTACAGGCTCTGAAATGTACTCAGAGTAATAAAGTAACAGTAGCTCTTTGGAGGACGTTTCTACCTGCTGTCTTTGTGTAAAGCTGACTGAAGCTCATTATATATTATTGTAATAATCTAAAATAATCCATGAGAATAGAAACGTTATTCCAATCTGAACTTTAATCCTAATGAATGCACTCAGCTTCAATCTGTTCTGTAGGACACAAACTGTGAAAGGGAATTTAAACTCAGCTCCAGTCTCTGTGTCCTCCATAGTAGAGGGTGGCTGTGCCTCCACCTAAACACCAACACGAGGATACTCAGGGGTTCCAGTGGGACTCAGAAGGTGGAGGAACCCTAAGATCAGCTGTAGTGGCTCTGCATGGGGAGGAGAACCACAGCTTTGTATTGTGAGCTGCAGTAAATGATGTTGGTGTGCAGGCTGTGATCAGCTGACCTGCTGCTGCTGCTCTGAGGTTTACTGCTCTGTGTGGATGAGCTGAACTCACAGAGATGTAACCCAGTATTTCACAGCTGTCTGAGCTGATCTCCATCCCCACACTGACAGCATACAGGCTGTAGACATGTTGGACTCAGTGAATGAATCTCAGCATCAGCAGCTTTGATTCAGACACTGATGTAACCTGTAACTGTGAGCATGAACACAGCCTCTGAGCACCAACACAGAGCTTTACTGTAAATACAGTACAGCAGGCTGACCTGTTTATCCTGCACTAAACTGCAGTATTTTCATACAGTCTTTGAATTACACAAAGTCAGCATACCTCAGTTTGTTTTGCAGTCCTTCCCTTTAAATCTAACCTCTCTCCTTCCTCTTCCTCCATCTCTGAGTGAACTTCTCTTTGCTCTCCCTGGAAATACAGCAGCTCTGCTTTTAGCTAGCAGACACACTGTGTGACAAACTGCACACACTTTGTGTGCTGATATTTGTTGAGCTGATAGAAATGTTGCATTCAAAATTACCTGCCACACATTACTCCCTTTATTTTCACTCCTCTTCAGTAGCGCTACCTAAACACTGAAGTACTAAGACCACAACTTACAGACATCTGCCCTTGGTCCGGCCCCCTGTAACTCCTGATCATAGCGCTATAAATGATACATTAATTATATGGGTTTGCCTCTTTAATTTCTTTGTATGTGATAAGCCCCGGTGATGGAGGAGACACCACTATGATTGTCTCTCATGTGTTCCTCTGTTTAGACTCAAATCTTTGATGCTTGACGGTGCAGTGAAATAAAAACCTCCCTCAGATGTTAAACCTAAAGTAACGAGTCAGTTTGAAAATGTAACGAGTAGAAGGCACAGATATTTGTGTAAAAATGTAGGGAGTTAAAGTAAAAAGTAGTCAGAAAAATAAAAACTCAGATACCTGAAAAATCTACTGAAGTACTGCATATCAGAGGTGGGAAGTAACAAAGTACTTGCCCTCTTGATATACAGTATTTTTGTAACGTATGATCGGATTTTCATGCAAGCTGAAGAAGAATTTCTCTATTAACCAAAAAGAGGTTTTGACATTTGATATTTCTTTTTTGTAAATGTGATCATTTCTTTCTTGTTAATTTACCTTTTTTCATGAATTGGTGAGTTTCTATTGTGAAATTTGGCTGCTTTTTCTTTTAATATTACAGTTTTTCATGTGAATTTCCTGTTTTTTCCCTCATATGTTTACCTTTTTTGTCCTGTATGTGCCCATTTTTCTTGTAAATTTGCCAGTTTTTCTCATCTGATATTTTCCCCATAAATTTCCCTTGTATTTTTTTTTCTAGTTGGATTGTCATTTTTATCCTATAAATTTGACATTTTTTAATTCTAAATTGCTAAAATTTTTCTCATAAATGTGCCTTTTTGGGGGGATATTTTCTCTTTTAAATATTCCAGTTTTTCCTCATAAATTTGACAGTTACTTCTCCTACTTTTTTTGGGGGGGGTTCTTAACTTTATGAGTTTAATAACAAAAAAATCTTTCACATTTTTTGCTCAGAATTTCACCTCCCGTCATTTACACTAACATAATACGCAGGTAACTGTCAGGAAACCGTTATTTTAATGCAAATAAATAAAAACATGAATTTTAAACTGACAGGTGGTCGAGATGTCCATTTTGCACATGCATGGAACAAACTGGGCTTCAGCTGATTGTCGTGCAAACTGAAGAATTTCATGCAGCCAGACCTCCAGAGTCACAATCAGAAGTTTAAATTTACACTGAATTAAATTCTCTGTTAGCTGAGTGTTTATGCTTCAGAATCATAATTGCAACAAGAGAGGCAGGAGACATACAAAACTGCCCATCATCACTTCTCTTCCTTGAGCTGTGACCTCGTGACCTTGTGCCTTCCTCTGAGGACTTGAGGGCAATCTATGTGTGACATGGTGACAGGATGATATGGCCGGGCGTTGTGTGTCTGTGTTGATGAGAAGCCAGCCTGCAGGGACTTTAGAGGCAGCAGACAAATGTGTGTGACTGTGTGTTTGTTTCCTTTGGGCTGTTTGGAGGTGATGGAGCAGACGAAAAGGCAGACATCACGAGAGGCCCTGTGAGGGTTTGAATTGTTGAGCTACTTCGGCATGTAATTCCATCACAGTCAAGTCTGTGGAGGAGTGAACATGCATAGCTGGGTTCAGACCGTGTGTTAATCTGTGTGTTTGTTGTATCAGGACAACAATTAGAGGGTCATAAATTCTTGCTGTGCCTTGGTTCAGTCACATGGCAGACTGCACACTGGTCACTACAACAATTTAAATTGGATTTGTTTGTTTGTTTGTTTTTTGGTTAATTGTTGTATGAATATATACATTTGATGTATGTGTTGAAGAGATATAAACTAAAGTTAAAATAGGGCTAGGCTGTACTTTTGTTTAATACCAAATTGTACCACAAGAAAGGGAGTAAACAGGCACCTCTTGATTTTTGTAACCTGGTGTGTGCCACACGGCCGCATTGAAGACCAGAGGGTATGACGGTGTCAGTTTTTACCACCATTTCAATGATATATCAGTTCAGAAGCTCTAAGATCCCATTGTTATATAGTGGGAGAAGCTGCAACAGCTTGAAAAGATGAGACTTTCTGGAGAATACCTTGAAAACAATCTCTGCAGTTATGTCGCTTCCTTTTTCAGCTTGTTCTTCTTCTTTATCAGCACTGATGTGGAGGTTTTCTTCTGAGTGGTGACACCTATCGTTCAGGAGAAGACTGCAGTGAGTCTGGTACACCTCAGGTTCTAGTATGAACGGTTATAGGGGCTACAGTGACATCATACACTGCTCAAAAAAATAAAGGGAACACTTAAACAACACAATATAACTCCAAGTAAATCAAACCTCTCTGAAATCAAACTGTCCACTTAGGAAGCAACACTGATTGACAATCAATTTCACATGCTGTTGTGCAAATGGAATAGACAACAGGTGGAAATTATTGGCACACTCAATAAAGGAGTGGTACTGCAGGTGGGGACCACAGACCACTTCTCAGTACCTATGCTTTCTGGATGATGTTTTGGTCACTTTTGAATGTTGGTGGTGCTTTCACACTCGTGGTAGCATGAGACGGACTCTACAACCCACACAAGTGGCTCAGGTAGTGCAGCTCATCCAGGATGGCACATCAATGCGAGCTGTGGCAAGAAGGTTTGCTGTGTCTGTCAGCGTGGTGTCCAGAGGCTGGAGGAGCTACCAGGAGACAGGCCAGTACACCAGGAGATGTGGAGGAGGCTGTAGGAGGGCACCAACCCAGCAGCAGGACTGCTACCTCCACCTTTGTGCTAGAAGGAACAGGAGGAGCACTGCCAGAGCCCTGCAAAATGACCTCCAGCAGGCCACAAATGTGCATGTGTCTGCAAAAACGGTTAGAAAACAACTCCATGAGGATGGTATGAGGGCCCAACGTCTACAGATGGGGGTTGTGCTCACAGCCCAACACCGTGCAGGATGCTTGGCATTTGCCAGAGAACACCAGGATTGGCAAATTCTCCACTGGTGCCCTGTGCTCTTCACAGATGAAAGCAGGTTCACACTGAGCACATGTGACAGATGTGACAGAGTCTGGAGATGCCGTGGAGAGCGATCTGCTGCCTGCAACATCCTTCAGCATGACCGGTTTGGCAGTGGGTCAGTAATGGTGTGGGGGGGCATTTCTTTGGAGGGCCGCACAGCCCTCCATGTGCTCGCCAGAGGTAGCATGACTGCCATTAGGTACCGAGATGAGATCCTCAGACCCCTTGTGAGACCATATGCTGGTAAGGTTGGCCCTGGGTTCCTCCTAATGCAGGATAATGCTAGACCTCATGTGGCTGGAGTGTGTCAGCAGTTCCTGCAAGATGAAGGCATTGAAGCTATGGACTGGCCCGCCCGTTCCCCAGACCTGAATCCGATTGAGCACATCTGGGACATCATGTCTCACTCCATCCACCAACGTCACGTTGCACCACAGACTGTCCAGGAGTTGGCGGATGCTTTAGTCCAGGTCTGGGAGGAGATCCCTCAGAAGACCATCCACCACCTCATCAGGAGCATGCCCAGGTGTTGTAGGGAGGTCATACAGGCACATGGAGGCCACACACAATACTGAGCCTCATTTTGACTTGTTTTAAGGACATTACATCACAGTTGGATCAGCCTGTAGTGTGTTTTTAACCTTTAATTTTGTGTGTGACTCCAAATCCAGGCCTCCATTGGTTAATAAATTTGATTTCCATTGATGATTTTTGTGTGATTTTGTTGTCAGCACATTCAACTTTGTACAGAACAAAGTATTCAGTGAGAATATTTCATTCATTCAGATCTAGGATGTGTTATTGGAGTGTTCCCTTTATTTTCTTGAGCAGTGTAGTTGGCACACGGCACATCCAATGTGGTGACAGTAAACCAGGCTTAAGTGACCAGTGGGACAAAGTTGGGCAGACAGAGAACCACTGGGAAGATTTTTTAAAATTTTTTTAGAAGAAAATCCAACCACCTGCTCTGTTCTTACTGTGCGTGGCTTTGTAAAATAATGCTTTTTTGCTGAACTGAAGGGCTAGAAGGAGGAAGCAGCAGATATTTAATGAAATACCAATATTTGCTAACAAATGCACTCTTTTCTCTACGTGTCGCTAAGTGAGGGTGTTTCCTTTTCTGTGTCTGTCTCACAGCTACGGCGCCCGTCTCTCAGGCATTGCATAACAGCGTCCTTTAATAAAAACAGCCTCTGCTGGGACCAAAATACTGAAGCTGCCTATAACCACCACATCACAATAGAAATGATATTGCCTCTAATAAGATCCTGCACCACAGGGACACACCAGAGCTGGGGATGCTGCTGTTTTTCAGTTTAAGAGGAAGATTTTCTGAAAAAGCGAAGGACAGCGTTTGTCTATGTTGTGCGTGGAAGTGTTTGTTCCCTCAGAGGCAGCTTTTAAGGAATTAAAAAGAAAACACTGTGGAGTTTTCTGGTAATAACTGGCTGTTGTTGGGCCTCCAAGTGCAGTGCTACTTCACCTGAGCAACCTCGAGTGCTTCTGACAATGAACCAGTAACTGTAACTGATGCGATGTGTGTACAGTGGCTGTTTTGTGATCTTGTGGTACCAGTAGGAAAAATTTAAGGTTGCTCACAGCTGTAGCTCTTCTACAGCTTGCAATGGGATGAAACTATATTTAACAGCCATGTTGCAGCACATGTAACATAGCTGTTTTTCTTGATTAAAAAAAAACAAAAATAAAAGCTTGAGCACATGAACTTAACCTCTTAGCATCCAGGAGATCACAAGCAAACAACTTGGGGTTTGGATTAATTTGAATTTAGCTACATGCTAAACAAACATAGTTTCAAAAACTAGAAGATACTACGTTGAAAATCAATTTGCTTATATGCATTTTGCCTTACAGTCCTTCTGTTAAAAGAGTTCCCTTTGGGTACAGTACCAGTCAAAAGTTTGGACATGCTCATCCATTTATGTGAAAACTCCACATAAACAGGTAAGAGCCTAACCTTAACAACCTGCCACAATGACAGCCACAAACTAGATTTCCTGGAGCCTGTTTTTAAACAACACTTTGAAGCTATCTAAATTCTGCCTCATTTGCTGCATTGTAAACTTAATGCTTCAGACTGTTAAAACCATTGCCTCTGTGTCTTTTATGTCAGCATCACAAACCTAGAAATGCGACTATTAGAGTATGAACTCAGTTAACCCAGTAGAAAAAGAAATAGGCATGAAAGCTTCAGATGATGAGCTTGAGTCAGCACTGAGATGTCTTTTTTCTTCCCATTCTTTCTATCGAGAATGTTGTTTTTGTTGAACACAAATTTTCTCAAAAGCTACACTCAAGTGAGACAACATGACACATTGGCACAACTTTCATGTTGAACTAGTTCTCAACCATGACTAGACTTGGAGAAAAGACCACCAGATGACGTTTATTCAGTGTCAAAGTGCTTGTTGGACTTTGCTGATCAGTTTTCCAGTTTACATGGTTCTGACAAGATCAGTCCGCAAAGAGAACATCTCCCAAATGGTACACAAACCTGTGGCATGCTTCATTGCCACCCCTCCAGTTGCTTAATGTGCAATAAGGTTGCTTTTAAAGAAGAGCAGTGTCACCTGATGGAACAATGCATTCTCATCCCAGGGTATCAAATACTCCCAGTTTCAGTTTGTCTAAGTCTTTTAGGTCCCTTTAGGGTCTGAGGCCCCTGGGTAGTTGCTCAGTTTGCTGTACTGGCAATCCATTCTTTATTTCTGCTTCAAAAGAAAAAAATTCAACCCACTAATTCCTCTGCTCTTCTCTTTCTTTTGCATCACTCCCACCTTTTGTTTCCTCCTCGATCACCCATGTCACTCTCCCACCCTCCTCCACCCTCTCACCTTCTCCTCCTCAGTCTACACCTACTTCTACAAGGGGAAGGAGTACTGGAAGTTTGACAACCAGAAGCTGACAGTGGAACCTGGGTATCCAAAGTCCATCTTGCGTGACTGGATGGGCTGCGACCAGTCCGACATGGAGCGCTCCGGCAGCAATGGCAATCGTGGGGACCGCCAGCTTCCCCTGGATGATGTGGACATCATGGTGACCATCAATGACGTCCCCACGACAGTCAATGCTATCGCTGTGGTGATTCCCTGCATTCTGTCGCTGTGCATCCTGGTTCTGGTCTACACAATCTTTCAGTTTAAAAACAAAGGAGTGCAACAAAACACCATGACGCAGCACTACTACAAATACCCTGTTCAGGAGTGGGTATGACAGGCAACTTGGTTTGGAAGAGGTCAAAGGTCATCGATTGAAAGACGGTCAAGCTGCAGTCGTGTTAGCTAGCTAATGTAAGCTAATGGGCAAAAATGCTAGCAAAGGACAAAGTTTGAAGATGTATGCAAACTGAAAAGGTTTTTCTGGAAGTGGATTCAGATTTCTGGCTCATAGCGTGAGAGATTTGTGTCTTATAGCACATCCAAAAGGATCTGAATGACTTAAAAATGCATCATTCTGGTTGCATTTGCACGTAAAAGGCAATCTTATGATGGGAAAAAATTTACTTTGACTACTTCTTCTGGGACCTACAACATACCACTCTCCTTCTCAGTGAAAACTAAAAAAAAAAGAAAAACAAAAGGGTTTGGGGCAGAAAGAATATGCTCCTCTAAGCCAGATATCACCTCCAAGTTTCTTTTAACAACTTGTACATGTGAACTTCTATAAGTCAGATAAAATTTAATTAAAAAAGAGAGAAACAGTTTAAAATATGAAACTTGAAAATAAAATATAGGTAGAAAGGCCATAACAAAAAGAAAACCACGGCTCTCTCTGTGGATCACTGATGTTTGTTTTATTTGCGTTCAATTGTTCTGAGATATAAAACTGTCAAAGGAGACCCTTTTCTCTCTTTTTCACCATACACACAAAAATAATCATCACTGACTTTGTCAACTTAAAATTCCCCTCAGCTAACCACACACACACACAAACACACACACACACACACACACACACACACAGAAAGAAAGAAAAACATTAAATGCACTGATTCACACCGCCTGGACTGATGGGTTTTTGTAGAATAGCTAGTCATAGCTAGTCATCAGCGTATACTGATAGAAAAGGTCTACAGCCTTATTGATATGCTTGCTGCACACAAACTGGGCTGATAACTATCAAACTAACAGTGAAGCATCTTAAACATTTTAACAGATTTAAAGAGCTTCAGAGGTGTCGGGTAAAAATATATTGATAAAGAAGTTTTAATGACCCAGGTGGCTGATTTGAAGAAACAAAACGGATACCCTATACAAGTTTTTTCAGAGGCCACACTGCTGTTACTGCTGCTGCTACTGGCAAACCAACGGGATGCTTTTTGTTGTGAAGAACATAACAAAATTCCATCACAAGACACCGGAGCACAAAAACATGAAGTCGTGCTCTTGTGTCTATTCTGTTTTTAAAGATTCGTCTGAAAATACACTGTAAAATGTAACGTTTCGTGTGCTTGTTATTTTAGCACTCCAGTGAGATTACTGAGGTATTTGTTACAACACAGAATTAGGAGTCCAACAAAATCAGCAATGACAGGTGACAACAGAACTGTTTGCTTCGTCACACTGTGACTGTTACTGCGGTACATGATGGAGAAGTGGCAGTTATAGTTTTAACATTTAACACAACTTCATCAACACAAACAAAAAGTTTGCTTTGGCTAAGTAATATTAGCTGTTGGTGGACATTCATGTCAGCAATAATTGACCCCATGCTAACACAGGCAGGACTGCCATGCTGTTACACGTGTTTTTGCCCCATATAATCTTCAGTTGTTATTTACCACTGCAATCGACAGCTCAGAGTAGGTCGAGTACTGAAACTAGATATAAGATATATAGATATAAATGGATACAGATTTATTGCTTCCATGTTTGAGAACAGTTTGCTCAAAACTAAAGACCTGCAGGGCAAATGTAGGACAGTTCTTTCATTCCAAGTGCTGTGAAACCCCGGGGGCTGTCTGCTAGCTAACAACCACAGGGCCAAAACCTCTTATCATTTTTTCATGATTTCTGATTCCTTCTTGTATGTGTGAGCTAATCCTGACTGACAGTTCAGCACTCTGGTAAGTCTGTGGTCCCCCAACACTGAACTCAGCATGCCATGAAACCACGCACCTAGGCTCTGCTGCTACAGACATCCGTGAAAGAACGAGTCTCTCTCAGAGGATCCCAGCGTGGTACCGTGTCAGGATGACACCTGTGCAAACAGGTCCATTCATGAAATTTCCTCTATTAAACATTCCACAGTTACAGTTTATTTTATTTTATTTATTTTTTGTTTTGCCCACACAATTTTAATTTTGCAAATTCTGACAGCATCTTTTATGTTTTATAAAGTGATGAGTTATTTGGTTTACTCACTGGTGCTATTTTTTTTTCTCTTTTCCCCTCTTTCTTTCTCCCCTTTTCTTTTCCTTTCCTAAGCCTGTCAGGTCTGGTTTCTTAGATCTTAAATTGAACTCAGTGTCACACAATATGTTAAAAATAACACAAATAAAATAAAGGAGACACACTAACAAGAGGAGCCTATAGAGAACCTATAAAGCTCATCTTGAAATAGTAAATATGCTTGGCATAACAATGCATTCAGATCACTGTTCTGTTTGCAAGATCTGCCGGACATGACAGGCTTTAAAAAAAACAAACATTCCACAGTCAGCTGCTGGTGGGATTATAATAATGTAGAAAGGATTGGGAACAGCAGCAAATCCACCACAAGTGTTAGACCACGTAAAATCACAGAGCGGGGTCTGTGGGATAACAATACTAAAAACTTGTAGTTATGAAAGAAGAATTTCTGGTTCCAACTGTGCCAGCTGGGCTCAACACTTCCCTGTTTAGTGTGATGACCAGTATGTTGGCCACACGTTTCTCACTCTGCTAATGGAATCTTATTTTGAAGGAGTCGAAATGAAAACACAGGACTGTTGCTGCAGCACAACACTTCACACATCAGTCCTCCCAAAACAGGAGACAGACATCTACATTGTTATTTATTTGTTTAGTTATTTGTTTGTTTATTAAGTTGTTTTGTGCATGAGCTCATATTTTGTTACCTGATTAAATTACAGACAGAGATGAACTATTTATACATGCCACTTCGTCTCTGGCTGTAACTTAAAGTAGGTGTGTGTGTGTACAGACATGTGTCTATATACAGGCGTACATATGTATATATGAAGTGTGTATTTATTGATATGCACTGTTGTTGCTGTGCACTTTGTGCAGTAACAATAAAAACATTCATTCAGTAAGATGCACTACCACAGCTCAAACAACAACAACAACACAACAAAGAAGTTGGAAACCTTGAAGCTATGCAGGGCACTGCAGAGCTGATTGGTAAAATCACCGTCTGAACCAGAGAAGCAAAAAAAATGTTTTTTTTAGTTTGTTCACATGTGCAGAACTAAAAAAAAAACAAAAAACAGTTTAAATCCAAAGACGAGAGAAAAATGATGTTATCACAGCTGCTGATAAACTCATTCTGTTTTCAGATCATCTCCTAATAAAAAAACTGACTGGGCACGATGCCCACCCCCACTGTCCCCAGTGCATCTGTGTTTGACTGTGTGCATTAGATAAAATGCTTACAGCGCAAAGAATGTGGTCACTAAGACTAGAAAAGAATTACATCAATAATAATAATAATAATAATAATAATAATAATAACCACTAAGTGATATCTTATATTTTTCTACTCTGAGCATTTAATGCACTTTCTAACGATCACGCACACATACAGATGCAACAGGGCCAACTTGGAGTGCAGACTGGGACTGAACCACTGTCCTTCCATTAAATGACTCCTGTTCTACCTCCTGAGACACAAGTACTCCAAACATCAATTCAGCTACAGGTTATGCACTAATTCATAGCACGATGTTGCCAACAGCTGCTTATTTACATAGAAATAACTGTTAAAAACTGTTCTTTGGCTTTAGTGTACTTTCACATGTACAATCCAATCCACGGATGGCATATGGAGAGACCACTCCCTCCGCCACAGACATATCGCCTTGCACTCTGGGAGGAACTTCCTTCATTCGGGATGAAAAGGAATGAAAGGGAATCAAGGAAGTTAGTGGGCTACGGGAACCAACCTGAGATGGAGGCGGTCCAGACTGGTGCCCAAGAGTCTGCACCTCAGGTCCACAGTCAAGGGACACAGAGCTGAGCAAATCTTTTGGAAAGCACAGAACCGTCTCCTGAAACAAGAACAACCAGACTCTGCAGGAACGCCTGTACTGATATATATTTTAGGTATATAGTGTTTTCTATTCTATTTTATTTCATTTGTTTTATTCATCCTTCTTCTCTGCACTGAGCTGCTGTAATGCACAAATTTCCCCATCGTGGGATCATTAAAGTTTTATCTTATCACCACACTTACCTTCCTCCATCTTGGAGAAGGAACAACTGGCACAACATATTAAAGGCACAGACACACAACTCCTGAAATTCCAGTCACCGCAAACAAGGACCTACCATACACAGCTAATACCCAGAACATCTGGACACAAACAGGAAGACACCACTATCAAAGACAGCCAAGAGAAGTGGGTGAAGAACCTGTCAGAGAGGCTCCTCACTGAACCAGAAGAGGATGTGCCAGCCAAGGGGCTCAGCTTTGCCATATCCCCACAACAGCCGCTCATAGTGGACCTCATCACAGCCACAGGGACAGCGATAAGGGTTAACAACCTAACGCAGCCTCTTTTTTTTTTTTAAGTTTACTTTTCTAAACATATACTCACATCTATTGGCAAATTTAGGTATACTTTGAAATCTCCCCCTCTTTCTGGAAAGCTACCCCATGAAGCAGTGATGCGGGTGGGCAGTGAAGCAGTTGACAACTCTTGACAACTAGAAAAACTCTGATATGACACTTCAAAAACACTTCTATAGGTTGTAATCAACACAGTCTCATCCGAGGAGATCGAATTATGCTGTTTGTCAGACGCCACGGGTGTCTCCAAATTATGCACAGGGTGTTTTTGGCGTCCATGCTTGAGCAGTGAAAATGATGCTTAAAGCCCTGCTGCTGTTCCTATGAAGTGATGACTCAAAGACTGGTGTCAATCTGTCTCACAGCACTGCTTCTGCCTCCTGCTGCTCAGAGTGATTGAAGCTCCCACAGCACATCAGATAGCATTAAACAAACAAGCTGTTACTAACTGTGCTCAGGCTGCACAGAGGGAGGAGGTGGAGGTGGATGCTGACTCACTGACTGACCGGAGAGATAGATGAAGACCAGACATGACAGAAAGCTAAGGGCCAAAAGGGAATGCACCTTCAGAGCATGTAGATGGTAAGGTGCGCTCCAGCCACAGTACATTGGCCAAGAGCATTGTGACATACTCTATGTGCCATTATTTATAGTCATGTGACCCACTGAAAGGACTGCTTGAAGAGGCCCCAACAACCAACCTGGTTGCTATCATGCTCAGAGGACACATATGACCTACACCCGACCCCAAAATGCACCACGTGCAGTGCTGTGGAAAAAGTATTTGCCCCTTCCTGATTTGTCAGTTTTTTTGCATATTTGTCACACTTACATGTTTCAGATCATCAAACAAAATGTAATATTAGAAACAAATAACCCGAGTAAAAATGATGATTTCATTTATGAAGGGAAAAGTTATCCAAAACCTACCTGCCCTGTGGGAAGAAGTAATTTCCCCCTACACCTAATAACTGGCTGTGCCACCCTTGATAGCAAGAACAGCAATCAAGCATTTGCAATAACTGGCCATAAGATTTTTACATCACACATGCAGATTTGTTTTAATTCAGCAACACTGGCCTGTAAGGATGCACCAAAGCAGCTGATCTAAGTCCAGACTTCAAAATCGCCACTGAGCCATCAGAGGTGCACTTCCTGTTGTGTTTCGGAATATTGTTGGATTATTGTCGGATTATTAAAAGTCTTGGGGATCATCAATATGTTTATTGGAAAATGTGAATCGAGCCATTGTGTTCTTGCTGGTCAGCAGTGGTTTTCTCTTTGGTGCTCAACCATGGAGGCCATTCTTGCCCAGTCTCTCTCTTATTGTTGAACTCTGACCTTAACTGAGGCAGGTGAAGCCTGCAGTTCTTTAGATGTTGTTCTGGGTTCTTCTGTGACCTCCTGGATGAACCATCAATGCACTCTTGGAGTAGTTTTGGTAGGGTGGCCTCTCCTGAGAAGGTTCCAGGTTTTCTCCATTTGTGGGTAATGGCTCTCACCGTGGTTTGTCCCAAAGCCTTAGAAATGGCTTTACAACCTTTTCCAGACTGATGAACGTCAAATGTTTCTTTAGACTGTCTGAGATCTTTTAGCCTGCTTCACTTTATCAGACAGGTTCTGTTTCAGTGATTTCTTCAGCAGCTCTGGCAGCAATTGGGCAGTGAAACTGAACCCAAAAGATGTGGTTCATCACAGTTAATTTATAACTTAAGAATGACGGCAATTACTTTTTTCAGGTAGGTTTAGATAACTTTTTCCCTTAATAAATAAGATACTGCAATTTCTATTTACTCAGGCTGACTTTGTCTAATATTACAATTTGTTTGATGATCTCAGACATGTGTGACAAATATGCAAAAAGATAAATTGGGAAGGGGGCAAATAGTTTTTCACATCACCATATCTTCTCAGGAGATGGACTAATAATGGCACCAAAACACAATTAAAGTGAAGAGGGTACACTGTCCTCACACTCACTCCCTTGAGGGTAGCTGTGGTAGGACATAGAGCAGGTCACCTACTAATTAAAAGGTTGGTGGTTCGATCCCCAGCTGCTCCAGTCCGCATGCCAAAGTATCCTTGGGCAGGATACTTAACCCCGAGTTGCTCCTGATGCATTCATCGGTGTGTGATTGTGTGTGTAGGTTAGATAAAAACACTTGGATGCAGAATGTATGAATGGGTGAATGAGGCCTGCTGTAGAAATGCTTTGAGTGCTAATGTAGAGTAGAAAGGCACTGTATAAGAACCATCCCGTTTAGTGCACCAGTGAGGTAATACAAGTCATAGCTCTGAAAATATAAGCCATGATTAGCGTGTGGTTCACAGATTCACTGTGCCGCCACGCCTGAGGTAGATTAATGTCCACTAACTTCTATCAGCCAGGACGTAGTGCTGCTCCACCTCCTGCAACTCAGCCACCTCTCTAACATCAAAATATGTTCTGGAAGGGTTGATGATCAATCAGTTAGACTGTGGCTCTAATCTCTATGAGGCAAAGGCCATCTCATAGCAGGCAGTGGGATTAGGGCCAGAGATTCCCTCAGTTGGCGTGCTGCTTCACCTGAACCCACACTGCCTGTCTAATCCTCTGCAGAAAAGCTGCAGCAAAGTAAACAACTTCCAGCTTACATCCTTCTCGTTGGCCAGGTGGCCACTGAGAGCACAAGGCCATGTATTATTGCACTCAACCCCAGACAAATACCTGAGCAGGAAGCACAGGGAAAGTCAAGGTTGTGAACCATAAGGTGTCTCAATAACGGCCACACACATATTCACAACTCTTAGCTTCCGAGAACAAAATGGGAGATGGGAAACAAAATCCAAGTGCACGTAACCACAACCAAGGCTGTCCTCAGACTGATCCTGGGTCCATACTGCATGATGTGCTCTGCAATCCTCTGCTTTGACAAACACTCTGAGGGACAATACTGACATAATCCAAACACTCCAGCTGTATTTCATTTGTCTGTCAGCAATAAGTTGCACAGAATAAGCAGGCAGACGGAAGCTATGCTGGACACCTTCACCTGAAAACCTTTTTACCCTCCTGTTCATTAACATCAGCGTTGGAATATTGTGCCGGGGAATCATTTTGAAATTCGATGATAATTGGCTCGGTTTAATAAACGCAGCACACCATGTGCATGCGAGCTAAATGGGGCAGAGGAGTAAAGGCGGAGCAGAAACAGTGCGAATGCAGCCGAGCCAGAAATCAGATCACAGCTTGGAGGAGCCCTCATGCAGCATGCATGATCATTTAATGCGCAGGTCGTTAAAATGCTCAGAGATCGCTGACAGCGTCCACAGAGCGGAGTCAGTCACAGGAGTCAGTCAGTGAGCTCGATGCGCGCTCTTACCTCGTGTGTCGGCTTTTTCAGACCTGTCCTCTGTCCAGAACATCGTCAGCGGTCAGCAGATTATCCGTCACTTCAGCATTAATTCCTGTAATGTTTTGTGATCTCCGTGCTCTCTGCTGGATTCCTGCTGCCCACGCTCTGCGCTCTATGCTTGCGCGCACCCCTCAGCCCACTCTGAACACGCCACGGACGAGAAAACCGCTCCTCCGGAACCTCGCGTGGACGTGCTCCGAATGGAGGCTATTTTAAGTTCGCAGGAGAAGAGGCATGCCCAAACTCTCAGTACTCAGTAACGAATGTCCTCAATAAATGTGCGTAACAACAAACTCCGCGCTGTGTGTGTTTGGATCTGACTGCAAACACCTGCAGCCGGGAGTCTCCTGCGGCGACTGCGCTCTGCGCTGACGGCGGATCAGCTGGAAGCTGAGGACATGCATACATTTAAGATGCGGATAATGGACGCCTCCCAGCACATGACTTATTCATAGCAGCCCCTCTGAACACCAACCGAACAGCACTGCTTTATTACAAAACAGCGTTTCTCACGCCACACCCCTCTAACCATTAAACGGCTGGAACTACTCCATCATAATCAATCAAATTTTGGCGCTTGCACTCATTCTTTATTCAACACAAATTGTGATTACAGGCATGATTGTATTTGTTCTTGTTATTTAATTAATTTCATTGGAAAAGGGACCATGTACAATATTAACATAAATGTTGCCATGTGGTGCACTGTGCCAGAGTTAACTTGCATCTGCAGTCTCTTACAAGCAAAACATCACAACAATGAAATAAAAACCGAATTATAAAATGCAGAACAACTTCCCCCCACACACCCTCATACACCAAACACAAAATACAGACGTTAATGTTTGCAAGTCTGTGAGTGCTCAGTAGATGTTTCCATTTGCTTTTGAAGCTGGCTACGGAGTCGCAGCTCTTAATGTGGGGCAGGGTTGAGGCTTTCACAGAGAATGCTGAGGGCCCAAAAGCAGAGCACGAAAAGGTACAGTGCTGTCTTCAGCTGAAGATATTCTTGTAGAACATTAATGAAGCAGTGGGTGAGGGGCCAAACCATTTCAAATATTAAACACAAGATGCATATAAGAAAATAATTTTTAAAATGTAAAAGACTCCAGAATCTTACAGTGGAAATACTACAGATTTTTTTTAGACCACCATTTTTAAAGTTTGATTATAAAGAGACTCCAGTGGTCGAGTGACTGTTTCTCTAGCTTGTGCCCAACATGTTATATATACTGTGACATATGGGAAAGAACCGTGGTGTGCATGAAGCTGCATCCACTGAGAAGCAGCCTCTAAGTGTCTGAAATTTGCCAAACTGTATTTAATGGTTTCAAACAGTTTCTTTATCTGCAACTTAAAACTGAGATTTAAATCAAAAATCATACACAGATATCAAAAGTAGATGTCATAGAGGAAATGAGTGCAAATGTGGATATTCTGATCAATTCAATTCAATTTTATTTATATATTATCAAATCACAACACTCAGCACCGGCTCCCCCAGGGCTGTGTGCTGAGCCCCCTCCTGTATGCCCGCTACATGTACGACTGTGGCCCACAGGGAGGAAATACGGGAGCTGGTAGGGTGGTGCAGCAAAAACAAGCCTGGAGCTGAACACCACTAAGACCAAAGAGATGGTCACTGACCTCAGGAGGCAGAGAGGGGACCATGCTCCACCTTACATCAATGGAGTCTGTGTAGAGAGATTTCTGAGGACCTCACCTGGACTTCCAGCACAGCAGCACTGGTAACAAAGGCCCAGCAGAGACTCCACTGCAGAGGAACCACCGGGAGGGGAAGCTGCAGGTGTCCTTCTACCGAGCCACCACAGAGCCAGTGCTGATGTACTGTGTGTCTGTCTGTTTGCTGCCTGCTCTGCTGCAGACAGGAGGGCTCTGCAGAGGGTCACCGGGTCTGCTCAAAGGATCATCGACTGCCCCGCCTGGAGAACATTGCCAGCTCTCGCTGCATTAGCAGAGCAAAGGAGATCTTGGCAGACCCCTCCCACCCTGGTCAACACCTGTTCAACCTGCTGCCATCAGGGAGGAGACTCAGTCCCACAAAGGCAGGATGGCCAGGATGAGGAACAATTTTTACCCCTGGACCATCACACTCTTGAACACTACACAATAATACACAACAATAGCTTCACTGACTCACTGCTCACTTCTTCTACTACCTCTGTGTGCTGTATTAGTACGTTCAGGATACCATAACCCTCCTCTGTGCAATAACTGGCATTTGTGCAACATTGGTATATCATGTATATTTGTCACCTGTCACCTGTAAGTGTGTGTGGGGGGGGGGGTTGTTTTTTGTATACATATGCATACTGGTTTTACAGTATTTTCTTATTTTCTTGTTTAAGTTTTATAGGGAAAGGCACTGAACTATGGCAGCTGCTACATTATCATCGTGCTCTGTGTTTGATGACAATGAAAACTTTCTGTTCTATTTCTATTCTCAAGGAGCTTTATACTGTAAGGCAACAGCCCTACAGTACATCAGCCAAAATCAATCAAAGTGGTGGAGGATTCTCAACATCCGGACAGACCCTTGAACCAATTTGTCACTGTACACAATGAAAACAAAAGCCCAGACAAATCACAAAACAGGACACCTGCCACAAGTGTAGTGAAAGAGCAGCTAGCTCACACAGTCATTGTTTTGTCTGTGGCGAGGCAGATCACAGGGCAGTTGGATGTCTCAAACAAGGCCAGCAACAAAAAGCTCAAGTTTGTCTCCTGCTGATGCACACCCGGCCAGCAGCAGTGGACAGCCAAACCCAAAACCACCAGACATATTTCCAGAGGAGTTTGCGCACCTGAGAAGTAGCTGGGTGAGACTGAGGCAAGTGAGAGGATAGCACCGCTGGTGAGCAGAAACTGTCAAATCAAGTGCTACATTACAGCTATTCAGTGGAATGTGTGTCCTTGACTACAAACTACAACTACTGACAGAAATTATTGGAGATAAGGCTCTCAGTGTGCTTGGTGTTAATGGTCAACAATGGCTGGGTGATGGGAGCCTCCCAGAGAACAGCAGCCCAAACTTGACTATACAAGGGTGCCCATGGACTGTTCCAGGATTAGTGCCAGTGTAATTGAACAGTTGGCAGTGGGCCAAACGCAGTGCAAACCTCTACCAAGCATTGTAGCTGTGTCCAAATTCAGGGGCTGCATCCTTTGAAGGATGCAGCCCACGAAGACCGCAAAGGACAGGAGTGAGCGGCTGTGAAACTGGACGGTCTAGACTTCATATCAGCATCGCCTGCCCTCATCTCAGCATAGCTCATGTTGCCTAGTAACCGTGGCGATGTGAAGCACAGCTGTGGAAAAGCAGCTGACATAATGGAGCCGAACTTTTGCTCTTTTTTGTGGTTTATTTAATGCCATTTATAATTCAAAATAAGCTGTTAAAACAAGTATAACACATTCCAAGGAATACAGATGAGCGAATGATTGTCGTGGGTCGGGGCGGGCTGTGTGGTTTGTGGGAGTGTCTGTCTTCCAGGTGATCCGTTGGGGCAGGCAGCTGTGTTCCTGTTGTCATAGCTGCACCTGGGCGCACACCTGTTCCCGTGTCACGGCAGGCAGGGCAGAGAGGACCTCAAAGCAGGAAAAAAAAAACTCAAAGGGATGAGGCTGGACAGGGGCCAGCTACACGAAGACTAAATACTTGAAACTAGACACTCGAAACTCAAATCACAGCATGGACGTTAACCTAAACGTTACAATGACTAGGACCCGACAAAGACAAAAGCAGACAATACACAAGGGCTAACAAGGGGAGTAACAACAGGTGGGATGACAGCTGACCACAATTAGACAAGACAAAAGGGAAGCAAAACTAAACACAACACACAAGGAACACGAGACTATCAAAATACAACAGGAAGTGACCAATCACAACACCCACACAGACCTAACACAAGAAAACCTGACAGACGGAATCCAAACATCACACAAGGAAACAACGGGAAGGGAAACTAAAGATAGAAGGGCCAAGACACGGGAACAACACAGACACAGGAAAAATAAACGAAGGGAAACCTGAATAACATACAAATAACTAAAATAGACACAAACTGAGAAACTAAACTGTAAGAAGAACAAGGAAACAACCCGAACAGTAAAACAAAACAAAAGGAACTAAACACACTGAGCCACAGACTCACAACCATGACATCCTGGTTGTCATCAAGGTCGGGAGTATTTAGGAGGAGCTGAGATGCTGACTTGCTGCCAGATTGTTCAAACATCAGCCTTTACAGATCATCTGAGTGAGTTATATCTGTGTTTAACGTCCACTCAGCGGCGAAAGCCAGCGAGGGTTTGAAAAGGATGTGCCAGGAGTCGGGCATTCTCTCCGGGTATAGCGAGCTTTGATCGGCCGGTCAGCTGACTGCTAGCAATGCGAGCTGCTGGTGGACCATCTCTGAAAATGTCCGTGCACTTTTGCAATTAAGCGATATCTTGATAAAACGAGCTGAAATTTGAGGTTTACACATTTACATTCTTGCATGAAAACATCTTAAAATCTTTTTCAAACTTTTCGGCCACCGTCCTCCGCCATTGCCGCGTTTGAGTTTTGATGCGTGTGGGGGACCGAGTCAAAAAACAAGAGGAATCACAGGAAATATTTAGAAAAAAAGAGGGTTTTTAATTTTAACCCCCCCAAAAAACTGCAATTACAAAATACTGAGCTCATAAAAATAGGCCAAAGAAACAAAACCAAACGCAGGCAAAAATGTGCGCAAACAAACTAGCTGCACAAAGAATCATAACTGGCCCACCTACAGAATGACACACAGGGGTATATATGCTGGCTGATCAGACCATTAACACACAATAGAGGTAACTAAACAGAATACACCAACTACACCAAACACCACAATACAGCTAAGTTTGTTAATAAACTAAACACACAGAAAACAAAAAGGAAAATCTTAAAGCTCCAAATATAAATATTCTCTTAAATGGAAAAACTTTATTTAGCTAAATAAACTCTAAGTCCCCTCCCCTCTACACGAACTGGTGGCGCAGTCCAATTTGTCCATTGCATTCAGGTGTGGTCAGCCCGAGGACCACAGCAGGTAGAAACAAAAACAAAAACTTATGAGCATAAATGAAAATGAATCATGGGTTGAGAAAAATACAAGTGAACTAAATGTGCATGCATACAAATAGAACAAATGCATTTAAGCCAACCAAGTTATTGTAAACTAAAATAATGGTGTTTGTATGAATAGTGCATACCGACTTTGATGAAGTGTGGCCATAGGTTTGGCCATCACAATGCATAATGAATCAACCGTAGGATCCACCGGATCCTGCCTCCTGACAGTTTATGAAGCAAAAGTGATGTACATATATATGAATTCCCAATAGTTATGACACAAAGCATGACGTGGCTCTCATGTGACAATATTGGACTCTGTAGTTTTCTGTGGGCCTCTCCCTAATCGGACCAGGAGTGGCATGTTTAGTTGCATGGTCTCCTTAAACTGCTGTTGGCCTGAGTGGTGTCAAAAAAACGATGAGCTTTATGGATAATTGGGAAACTGTCTGGGTAAAACGTGGTGTTGTTAGCCACTTTTGATGGAATAGCTCTCAGTTCTAGAAATCTGGTCAGATTTCTCAAACCCCTCAAAATGTGACTGTCCACGGTTGAGACCAGGAAGTAGTGTTACAGCCTTTCATGCCCATCGGCAGTTTCTCTCCTCCTTTTATCCCCCCAAAATGCCATCCCCATAGAGACTGTGTTTGCTCCCAGACCACCAAAGAACAAACCATCCATCCATTCATTCATTTTCTTCTGCTTATTCTGGATCGCAAAGGCAGCAGCCTGCACATAGAAACCTAGACCTCCCCAGCCACCTTCTCCAACTCACCTGGGAGGACACAGGGCATTCCCAGGCCGACCCAGAGATATCTCTCCAAAGTGTCCTGGGTCTGCCTCGGGCCTCTTCCCAGTAGGACATGCCCAGAACACCTCACCCAAGAGGCACTCAGGAGGCATCCTAGTCACCTTTTGATGCGGAGGAGTAGTAGCTCTAGTCTGAGCCCCTCCCAAATGACTGTACTCCTCACCCTCTCTCTATGGGAGAGGCCAGTCACCCTTCAAAAGAAGCTCATTTCCTCCACTTGTATCCATGATCTTGTTCTCTCTGTCACTCACCAAAGCCCATGATCATAGGTGAGGGTAGGGATGTACACTGGCCAGTAAATCAACAGATTCACTTTCAAGCTCAGCTCCCTCTTCCCCACAACAGACTGGTGCGCCACTGCAAATGCAGCCTCATTCTGTCTTTCAGTCTCCCGTTCACTTCTCCCATCACTCGTCACTCATTAACAAGTCCCCGAGATACTCGAACTCCTCCACTTGGGGCAGCAACTCATCCCAGCACCAGAGTGGGCGCTCCACCCATGGTGGATCATGGCCTCAAACTTTTTTTTTTAATGCCTGTGATGTCTGGCAGTTTTCGCAATCGTAATAATGATCTGAATGCACTGATGTACCAAACATATTTGCTTGTACAAGAACAGTTCTATAAGACTATTCTTGTTAATGTTTGTATTTTAATTTTATTTATTTATGCCAGGCCTGACAGTTAGGAAGGAAAGCATAAGTGTAATGAAGGTCTTCATTACATGTTTATGGTGGAATATGCACAGGTGGTTTTAGCAGACAAGTAAAGGAATGCAGCCACATTAAAGGTTTAACATGTTTTATTTGTTTTGTAGATTCCTGTTGGCAGTCTCCCAGCTGGTACTGGTGAACGTCTGCCTAGAAACAAATGTTTTACTATGGCAGGTTTGGTAAATCAACACGAATTACATCTGAACCTTTATAGAATGCATATTTTAATGGTTAGCATTTATTGATTTTTTTTTTAAAAGGTAAACATTTAAATTGTGAGATGCTTACCTGTGCTCTCTCCAAAAGGTGTTCCAGCCAAAAGAGTCCCCAGGTTTCCTGAGAGCCTTTTAAAGGTTCCAGGTTATACCAAGGACTTATAAAGTGGACTGAATAGACAATTACCAATTTAGTTGTATATTTTGCATCATGGGTCTATTGGAGAAGTATTTTAGGTAATAGATTTTGTGTTTTGTGGTGTGGTCTTGATGTTAATAAAGTTGATTAGTTAAGTTGTGTGTTTAGTAGTGATGGCCAAAACGAGGCTTTGTGAAACACTGAAGCATTCGAAGCATTTGTGCCAGAATTGTATCGAAGCTTCCAAACAATCTGAAACCCGTCTGCACAGTGACACCTGCTGGCCAATGTGGTTATGTGCAGCGTCTTGGTAATGCGTGATGAAACAATGACACAGACGCGCCCTGCACAAGCCCAAACAAAGCTCCTGATTATACCTGAGTATCAATAATTCTGATCAGCACATGTTTTGGAGAAAAAAGGAGACTGTTAAAGACGGCGAGCTGCAGTGAACAGAGCGCTTCCACAAACACTGTTTTCTCTCTGTTAACATTCGTGAGGCTGTTTCAGCTGCTTGGTGATTCAGTGGAACACACAATAAACCAACTTATAAAATACTTGTTTTTGGTTGACTTTTAGGCTTTCTTGGAGTTCCTGTCATCAGGTTTTCACACTGTTAAACAAAGCTAGAAGCTGGTGTAGCCTTTGGCTTTATTTTCTATTCATTTTAAAATAAATGCTAAAGAAAAACACAAAATCCTTTCCTTTAAAATAAAGGTTAAAATAAAGTTTTCATGGGCTCATTCTGGCCAGTGTCATCAGTCATTTTCACATCTTCACACTGACCCACACAAACACTGTGTGAGATATTTATACCAGAAACCGCAGTGGGGATCAAAAAGGGAAAAAAAGACAACTCATTTGTCATGAGAATTGCTAAGAAACAGTTTGCCTGGATGAGGTTTTTCTTCATTTAAAAACAAATGTATGTATTCACAGCAGGAACCTCCTGCTGTGCAGTGTGCGGGTCGCAGGTCGCAGCATCAGCGTTATGGACGGTTTCGGAGGTCCAGGCCCGTCCAGTCAAGTCACTGTGACCCCTCAGCTGAATTCTACTGATGCATTTAAACTGTAATCATACAAATCCATACAATATGGTAATGAAAACTTTAAATACCGATGTCACCAGTAAGTTATTGCAGTGCGATCTCAGTTTAATTATTTGGTTCATCGCTTCTGCAGCGATCGTGGTGACCAGCATGACTGAGGAGGACACTGAGCGGAGGGTGGGTGCAGGTCAGACTGGGGGGAGTTCCTCTGATGGCTCTGAAAATAAACAGAGGTCATTCAGTGTGCAGAAACAGGTGGAGGAGTTTCAGCGCTCACAGTCAGCTGTCCCAGCGTGAGTTCTTGATCCACTTTTGCACCGAAATAAATGTTTCTGCTGTTTGTAAATGGATCTCCTATATCGTTCTTCACAGTCCACAGGAACAATAATGAGTTATACGTGCGTGTGTCTGCTTGGATTAAGTAGAAACAACAAAAAGAAGAAAAAACAAATGAATCCTGACGCCTTGTCCACCTGGAAACAGCAGGAGTGAAACGCACCGAAGCCTCGCTTAGCCACGGTCACGTGATTTAGGTGTTTTTAAGCAGGTTTCGGAGCAGTGTTTCTAAACACCTGCGCTTCAGAAGGTCCACACGGTGTCGAAACTTCAGTGTCGCGCTTCCCATCTCTACACGCTGGGGCCTGTCGCGTATAGGTATCAAAAGATGAATACCTCTATTTTTAGTCAGTTAATGTGCATAATGTTTATTATTTACTTTGCTTTTTTATTCTATGCTGTTACAGTCCTCCGAGCTGTTTTCTGCAGTATGTGCTTATACTTTCATTAAGTTCATAATGCAGAATAAACTGTATACCAGAGATATCAAAGTCCTCTATTTGTCATCAGCTTATTTTTGTTGTTTTTATTTTAAAACAAGTTTAAATTAGTTTCCAGACAGGCTTTACTGCTTTGTTATTATTCTAAAGAGTTTTAGTTTATGTAGGTTTGTTTTTGTGTTATAATAATGTGGTGGTTTGTCAGGCAAGACTGAAGAACACCTGAGCAGGTGTTCCAGCACAGACACTGGGACGTCTGCATCCCTGTTTTAATACAAAGACCGAAGCTGTGATCCAGATTTATTATGATGACAGAAAATGAAGCCCATGTGTAAGTTCTACAAAGATCTCTAATCACTCATCTGCTGCTTCCTGGCTCTTCAGCTGCTAGTCTGTTCTTACATCACGTCCTGATTTTCCACACTGTCAAACTCAGTACTGACAACATTACTCCAGTCCAGTCATTTTCTCTTCTGTCTTCTGTGAGCCAATCAGCCTCCACTCTGCATGCTTTAAATCTCAGCATTCTTCTGTCTTTCAGACTCACATTTGTGCAACCCACCTGCTCCCCATCTCTGCCTCACCCAGGTCCCTCAGAGCCCAATCCAAGCCTCCATCTCCATCTTCACCATCAGCTGGGGGGTGGGGTCCTGTCCTAAATCCTGCCACTGCTGAGATTCTTTCTGCTATGATGGGTCATTGGAGTCTGACTGCCAAATATCTTCATTTATTTCTGTATCTCAATAAATCATGTTCACCATTTCCACCATTGAACTGTTTTTGCAGATAGTCTAAGTTTAGAAAAATCTATCAATAAAGAGGAAAGGTAGATGATAAGCACTGAATTTTAATTACAAACATATATTAATATATTCTTTGACAAAAAGCAAGTTATTAACAAGGGAAAAAACAAAACGAGGTTCCTGCTAATATAAGATGAGGTTTATTTGTCACATGCGCAGTTATACACAGTACAACACACAGTGAGGTGCATTTTGTACCTGCAGCCAATAATAATAAGCAGGTATGTACCTGAGTCATCACTTCAAAAGAAAGAGAACAGACAAAGATCGTAGGCACACATCACGGCCTTGGCAGACATCACAGGTTAATAAATGGGGCCTGTAAACAATTCAAACAGCTTCATGCATGTGTTAAACAACCTGACAGACATTTAACATGTTTTACAGACATGTACAAGCACCTGTAGCAAACAGAGACACGTGTTTTAGGAGGTTTACATAGTATTTAAAGCTTCTGAACAAGCACCACTGAAGCTCAGGAGGTAGATCCTGAACACAGAGTTGCTCCCAATATATTCATTGGATTGTGAATGTTAGAAAGTATTTAGATGTAGGAATAAAGTGTATTAATGATAACAGGGATCTTCAAATCCAGGCCTTGAGGGCCGGTGTCCTGCAGGTTTTAGATGTGTCTCTGCTTCCAACACACCTGAGTCAAATATGGACGTCATCAGCAGGACTCTGGAGAACTTGACTGCATACTGAGGAGGTAATTCAGCCATTTGATTCAGGTGTGTTGGATCAGGGACACATCTAAAACCTGCAGGACACCGGCCCTCGAGGTCTGTATTAGAGGATCCCCGCTCGATAAGAACCGGTCCATTTACCAGATGACATCATTCTGTAAATCTCATGGGAAAGATTGTGCTTTCTACTTTCCAAACTGCAGGATGTATTTTTTCCTGCAGCTCCTCAGTATCCAAGGCATCCCCTCCTCTCTGCTGGATCACAGTCAGAGCATCCTGCAGCACGACCTCCTCCCTCACGCAGCGCGGTCCTGTGTGGAACAGCACGCAGATCCCTGGGTGTGACAATGAAAGAAAACAACTTAATTTTAAGATAATTTTCACACAAATACAGAAGATTTAAGGTGACAGTCACGCCATCTCTGATAGCCTGAAATCTTGTGTCTTGTGGCACAGTGTGTTTGGGGTTAGAGAGCAGGAAGGTGAGCAGGCAGAAGAAGTGTTTTAGAGATCAGTGACAGGAGAAAGAATAGCTTTGATTTAGGACTGTGATCACTCTGCTGCATCATTCTGTGATAAAAGTGTTTTTGCTCCAGGCATTACAAACTTCTGTCTATGAATGAAAGTCATTCATGGCTGATTCTATATTTGTATCAGCAGCTCAGCATGAAACCAGCAGCTGTAGTGTCATCGCACATTATCAACATATTACTGTCATTTTCATTCATATTTTAGTCACTTCACTTCAACTCAGATTTGTAGCTTAAGTCTTTTAATTAGTGAGTTAGTGAAATATCAGGACAGACTGCCGGAAGCTCTCTGATCAGATTACTCACCATTACAGCATCATAACTACACACACAATAAAATCAGAGCAGCCAACACATTATACTAGCATTAAACATGGCAATGAGACACACAAATGAAATAAATAAATAACTAAAACATCATCTTCAGTCATTATTTAGCTCATCACGCCAGCACAGCTGACAGACTCTAATCTTTAACCAGCTTTCATGCATCAGATAAATGCATGTGAGTGACCTTTAGGATACAGCTGCATACCTATTCTGTAGCCTCACTGTGATTTCAAATAACGTTAAAATAACATTTCTTACCTTTGATAAATGAACACGAAGCGCGGACATGTGCAGCGAGTGCTCGTTTTCTTCTCTGAAAGTTTAAAAGTGTTCAATTTTAAAAGTACCGCGGCTCAAACGCGCAACAGCGCCACAAGGGTCATAGTGGCCAAAAATATATTACATCCGTAGTGGTTTAGCACTGCCATAGAGAATGAATGGGAAACGGAAATGACGTAATGCAGCGGCTTCTGCGACTGTTCGGGCAGCCAATAGCTACCTTGTTTACTGAGGAGTTGGCAACACTGTTCGAGGGCTGTGGTGCAACGTCATTGTGTGTCAGTTTGCGCGCGGGAGTTTCATAGTGGAGTTTGAGGGAAACAAGAACGCGGTAAGAAGGTAAGCCCAGCTGCTTCACCGGCCAACAACAGCTGTTAGCCCGCCGTGTGTGCCCGGTTAACGGCTGGACATCAAACTCCGGTAACGTTCGTTCATGCGGACTTACTGTAATGTGGGGAAAAGCGTCAGAGTTTTACCGTGTGCATTAACATGGTGTCGCTTTGAATCACAGAGACTTCCAGCATGAACACTGCTCTCTCCTCTTCCGTCAGACGCTGAGCTGAGAGCTGAGCTGGTTCTCGGGTCATGGCGATGAGGAGCGAAGCCCGAGTGGAGGCTGAGGTGGAGGAGGAAGAAAACTTCGGGCCACAGCCGTTATGCAGACTGGAGGTATACTGGGGTTCTGGTCCTTCTAATTAGTTTACTGGGAGCTGTTCCGTTCAGCTGCGAAGAGCTGGCACACATGCTAGCTATAGTGCTTACTGTCGCTTTGGGCCAGTATGGCTCCATTTAGTGTGCAAATAAAATGACTGAATTCTATGAAGACTGGAAAAGTTCCCATAATGACAAGTGTGCTTCTTACTGTGCCTTCTCAGCTTCATTTCATCCATAGTTATTCCATTTATAAATATTGGGCCTATGCTGGCGTGCCTGTTAATGCGCTGCAGTAACAGATTTCTCAACATCAGCAGGACCTCAGGTTATTTGATCATTGTGAAAATTCAAAGTAATTCTACACGAACAGAATCAGCTGATTCTTAGAGGCACTGATTGATTTTACATCTTTGAACGTGGCCCTTTTTTAATCTCACCACCTGTGACTGTGCAGAGTGTTAATGATGGTGTGTGTGGGCCCTGTGAGTGGGCTGTACGACAGATGGAACACTTTAAACATTGTCTGTTTGAAGCCAGGACTAATGCTTATCCTGGCTTTGGTGAAGTATCAGTGTCAGCATTTATACCTGCTAATAAATGAACATGAAAAAGGAAAGCAAAGAAGGGACAGCCACCCTTCACTGAGTGGGCTCTCTGTGTTGGTAACACAGTGCAGAGGTGGGCAGACAAATCCACAGCTTGTTGTGACAATAAAACAAATGTCTTAGTAAGGATTCATGAATGACTACACATAACAAATGTTTGCTTCGGCTGCCTGGAAATAAAGAAGGCCAGTGTCCTGGATCAGTCGGGCTCTGGCCGGGATGGAATGGTGGCATTAAAATACAAAAATACAGATTGTGTGAGAATCATTGCCCTGTGACACAGGTAGGTCTGACTAAAATTCCAGCTTCCTTTGTTAAAGGAACTTGGATTTGAGAACTAAAGGGAAACAACATTCCAAAGTGCTGCAGCTCCAGGATCATGTCATATGTTATTACAGCTTACAGATCAGTGAAATTCCTTTACATTGTTTGCAGCTGGGAACTTTGTAGCTGCTGGGAAAGCAAGAAATGAGTTCCAGAGTAGGTCTGCAGGATAAGTAACTTTGTAGTCATGAATTAAACACAGGACAGGCCTTTTGGTAAGCGAGCTTATTGGAAAACTGTCTGTGTGGAAAGCTTTTCTCTCTGTCAGTGAATTGAGGCTCAGCTCGCTCCTATTTTGATGCACACAGCAAAGTGGAATCAGTGCCAGCGACATCAAAAAGCTGGAGGATGCAGGATTTCACACCATCGAAGCGGTGGCCTATGCACCCAAGAAGGAGCTGCTCAACATCAAGGGCATCAGTGAGGCCAAGGCTGACAAGATTCTGGTAAGAAACGGCAGTCTCATCTCAGAGGAGTGTGCGACTTGTGTTTGTGTGGCGGAGATGACAGTAGGGATTAATTGTAGGAGCACATCTGTTTGCTCATGCACAGAGTATTCTGTTACACAACACAGCAGGAAAACTGACTGTATATGTGCATCAGTGCAGGGCTGCAGCTATCAATTACTTTAGTAATGGGATAACAAATATGTTTGTCTTAATATGCCCGTCGTCTCAGTAACGGCGCCGCGTCTGTGCACTTGTGCGTGCAGACATTAAACCGTGACAGCATCTTCTTCAGTGCTGCTGTTGTGTTTTCAGACCTTTTGTTGAGCAGCGGGGGGGCCTACACGTTGTCACCTGTTTAAACCTAATGATTGGACTGCCGGGAGGCTGGGGAGGAGCGCCGACAGTGTTATTTATTATTTCTTTTACTTGCCTCACAGACTGAAGCTGCCAAACTGGTGCCGATGGGCTTTACCACAGCTACTGAGTTCCACCAGAGGAGAGCAGAGATCATCCAGATCTCTACAGGCTCCAAGGAGCTGGACAAACTTCTGCAGGGTTGGTTTTATGTAGCTCACGTGTCATTGAGGAGATCAGCCTGGCAGTTATATAGTTTCCTGTTAAACAGTTGATAAAGGTTATATCCCCTGAGCTTGTTTGATTTTGTTCTCCTGTAGGTGGGATTGAGACGGGCTCCATCACAGAAATGTTTGGAGAGTTTCGGACAGGGAAGACCCAGCTGTGCCACACACTCGCTGTCACCTGTCAGGTATTGTGTGTTCAGGAAGCCTCAGTGGTGCCAGGAGAAGTTGTGTAAAAGCCAGTTGCTGTCCATAAATAGGGATTCAGAGCAGCTTGTGATGTGGAGGATCACAAGCAGCTTCTCAGAAACCTTTAGGCACACTTTACAAATCAGTTGTGTTGATGTATCCACAGCTACCCATCGATCAGGGAGGTGGAGAAGGCAAAGCCATGTACATCGACACAGAGGGCACCTTCAGACCAGAGAGGCTCCTTGCTGTAGCTGAGAGGTGAGATGGCACATCTTCCCTACACCTTTGACCCTGATGTGGTCCTTTGTTTTCAGCATTCAACACAGCCAAAAAGGAAACTAGGGATGATGAACTGAATACATAAACATATAACAAACACATTATTTATTTCCATGTTGTTCTTTTTAGTATTTGCGTTTATTGGAGTTGTATGCGTTGTGTATCCCTCTGTCCTCAGGTATGGGCTGGTAGGCAGTGACGTTTTGGATAATGTGGCCTATGCCCGAGCCTTCAACACAGACCACCAGACTCAGCTGCTCTATCAAGCTTCTGCCATGATGGCTGAGTCCAGGTCAGTTACAATCCTAAGGACCAGGTAGCAAAGTTTAGGTGAATCACTGGAGGATGGTCTTTTTTTTTCTTTTTTTTAGCCTTCTTTCACTTAACCAAGAATCAGCAAAGAAGCAAAGAAGATGCACTTTTAGTGTGTCTGCTGTGGATGTTGCTCAGTGATAGCACTCATGAAATAGTTATTTGGTGTTTCACTAGGTTCAAAAGTTATTACCTGCTTCTGGAGGGAGAACAGGATATTGTTTTGGTATGTGTTTAACAATATGCCATCTATATCCTTCCCATCTTCCTTCCTCAGTGCAGCTTTGATACTGCTGACCATAACATTTTATTACAGAGATTAGAGCATGCCATAGGTATTAAAGGTACTGCACTGCAGTGGTTTGAATCATATTTAGTAGTGATATGTCTTTGTGTCAAGGTACTCCAGGAAGATTTTGTGAAGTGCGCATCGAGGCTTGTGTTAATGACATTTGAAGCCGCTCAGCTCATTCAGGAAGTGGTGTGTGAGTTGAAATATAAGCATCAGCAAATCCCAATGGATCCTCCCACAGTTTGGGACTTTATTACAAGTTTGTTTGCAGTTTTGCTGTTGGCAGCACGGTGGTGTGGTGGTTAGGACTGCTGCCTCACTTTCTGTGAGGCCTTTCTGTGTGGAGTTTACATAGTCTCCCCGTGTCTGCGTGGGTTTCCTCTGGGTTCTCCGGTTTCCTCCCATGGTCCAATAGACATGCAGTTACTCGGGTTAACTTAACTGGTGATTCTAAATTGCCCATAGGTGTGAATGGTTGTCTGTCTCTCTGTGTTAGCCCTGTGACAGGCTGGCGACCTGTCCAGGTGTACCCTGCCTCTTGCCCTATTACAGCTGGGATAGGCTCCAGCCCCCTCGCAACCCTGAAAAAGGAGAAGCAGTTTATTTGAGCTTGTTTTTTTTGTTTTTTTTTTGTGATGAACTACCCAGAAAGAGGAATGATCTCTCATAATATATGCGCATAGTAATAAATTCAGCAATAATTAAATAATACAATGACGTTCACATCACAACCCTCTCCCCTCTTTGCTTCCACTTTCCCTCTTGACCCCACCATTGTATCATAAAGACAGACACCATATTAATAAGTTAAGAATTTATGTATTGGCATCACAAACATTCATTCATTTATTCTGTTCAAAGCGTCACACACCAAAGCCACAATGTGATTGTAATCACTGCGTGGTTGTAATCACTGCCTTGATGGCACAGTAGAGCAAAGGAAGCATCATGGTGCTTCATGAAGCATCATCTCACCATCAATAATATTTATCTAATAGACTCCAATTTGTTCATGTAAATGGGGAGTCTTCTTCACACACTAAGGTTAATTATGGAGTTCCACAGGGTTCTGTGCTAGGTCCAATTTTATTTACATTGTACATGCTTCCCTTAGGCAGTATTATTAGAAAGCATTGCATACATTTTCATTGTTACGCAGATGATACTCAGCTTTATCTATCGATGAAGCCAGATGACACATCAATTAGTTAAACTGCAGGAATGTCTTAAAGACATAAAGGCCTGGATGACCTCTGTATTTAATCATTAGTTATTATTAATCTCTGTCTCTCTTCCAACTATGTCTATTGTCCTGCTATATAAATAAAATTGAATTAGTTTTTAAAGGTCAGTCAGTTATGAATAATCTGCTGCCTCATTTTGTTTTTATTGTTACACAGCAGTCTGTGCCTTGTGCTGTTGTCTGTCTAGATTTGGTTGTGTTTGATTTGTGTGTTTCATATAGGTTTTTAAGCCCAACTAGAGATGGATATTGCAAACTAGCTTGGGTTTTAAAGGCTGTGGTCTGTGGCGTTTCACACATTTGCCCCTACACAATGCATAATAAAAACAATGAGATTGGAGTGTGTTTATGCAGACTAACATTGTTTGTCCCTTTGTGTGTCAGGTATGCTCTGCTCATAGTGGACAGTGCCACAGCTCTGTACAGAACCGACTACTCGGGCAGAGGAGAGCTGTCAGCCAGGCAGGGGCACCTGGGCCGTTTCCTCCGCATGCTGCTCAGGCTGGCTGACGAGGTGGGCTGCTCGGCTCTCACACTTGATTGGATAGTTTGTTTCACCAATCAGTGGCCACCAGAGGTGGCAAAAGTCCATACATTGTCACTTAAGTTAAAAAAAAAGAAAAGAAAAAGTAGCTCTTTGGAGGATATTTCTGCCACTTATTTTTGTGTTATTTTTTTGTGCAAAGCTAACTGAGCCTCATTATTAATAATAAAATAATATTTAGGGAGTACAAACTTTAGTTATGTAGATGGGTGGCGCTCGCCACACCTAAACAGGAAAGTAAGTATAGTCGGGGGTTAAAGTGGGCTTCAGCAGGTCGGGGGGTCCTGAGGTCAGTGTGGGGAAAAGACTCAGAAATAAGCACCAGTCATTTCCACTGTGAACTCCAGATCAGCTGAGCTGTGCTTAACCAACTGAATTCATCAAGATACTGTCGGATTTTACCTGTGGAGTCACTTAATATCAGACTGCATAAACTCCATGTATACAAACACACAGCTTCCCACAGCGCACAAAGTGAACACTGACCAAAGGTGTTTCCACTTACTGTGGCTGAGGTTCACATGAGCCCAGTAAGCATCTAAAACATGACTTTTGACCTTTGTCAACACAGTTTGGCGTCGCTGTGGTGATAACCAACCAAGTGGTAGCACAGGTGGATGGGGCAGCCATGTTTTCTGCAGATCCCAAGAAACCGATCGGCGGCAACATTCTGGCTCACGCCTCAACCACACGGTGCGCTTTTATTCCTGATAGCAGTAGCCGCCATCGGTGGAAGACGCTCTGACTAACATCGCTCTCTCATTTGCAGCCTGTACCTGAGGAAGGGCCGAGGTGAAACGAGGATCTGTAAAATTTACGACTCGCCCTGCTTGCCGGAGGCCGAAGCCATGTTTGCCATCAATGCTGACGGAGTGGGCGACGCCAAGGACTAAAGCCGCTGTGTGCGAGCCGCACCTGCTGACTCTGGGACTGGGTGTGAGGGAGAGGGTGACCTCACACGTCATGTATTATTTGGTGGTTTGATATGGAACGAGACCACAGAGCTGCATTCAGTGAAGTAACAGCTGGATGAAACGTGGGATCCTCCACAGACTGGGAGTTCTTTCATGTTAAAGTGTGAAAGTGAGAGATGCTTCTCGCGGTTTTGAGTTCATTCCTTCTGATCCAGATCAGATTGGTGTGTTCCTGTCAGATCTAACACACTGCCACATAAGGGGAAAACTGCATGTTCAAAAGGAAAGTTATTGTATATAATGCACTGGTGCTCACTGGTAATGAAGCTTAAGTTCTCACTGGTAACCCTAACCCTGTGCCAGCGTTTTCTTTGGGAATTGTTCTCCCAGGTCAGAGAACAAAGAAAATTATTCCGATTGGCAAACTTCAAAATGGGCTTTCTTTATTCCAGCTGCCAGTTTGTGAGCACATCTGTCAACACACAAAATCCTCACCGGGATCATTGAGGGACACGTCAATCATTCTGAATTAGTATGCAGGAAAGTAAAGTGGTTCTGTAATGACAGACGCTGCATCTCATAACTATACAGATGTATAACATTTATGGGGACCTTAACCTGATAACTTTTTTGTGTAAGTGCACAAACATGAGTGAATAAAAGTTCATAAGCACACAAAGTCTCTGGATGCAGTGTTTCTGTAGTTGGAGGCTGAGTGCTCAAAAATGATTCTGTATAAAGTATTTTGAGTAGTAAGTGAGGTTTTTCCTCTGTTCCTTTTTTGGGTGTGTGACAGGAAGTTGTGAGACTGCAGTGATTTGAAGCCGGCGTGTCTCTGGCTCGGCCCTCTCAGGACTTCCTGTATCAACACTTCAGAGCTAATTAAATTTCTTTTTCCCTTCATGACGACCTCCTGCAGTCATTCTGGAGTGAGCTCACGTGTTCCCGTAAACTAAAACTATTTTTAAACATCCTCTGTTTCACTTCAGTGCATATTAACAGCTGCGTGTCAGTCTGATATCCACTCACTGCCAGCAGACACCGCAAAGTGACATCTGATACACAAACCACACTGGGCATGAAAATATTAGAATTGTCACATTGATAACCACACAGGACTCCCAACAGCAAGAGGCTTGTTACAAAAGTTTTACAGCACCCTGTGCAGCAGGGACTCGAAAAGATCTGAAGCTGGGGCCGCACTGAGAAGAAGCCGGCCGGTCTCAGCTGATTAGTATCTGCCGTCTCCTCTACAGCTACGAGAATGAAGCCAAAAACAAGCATCTAGCACAGAGCACGTGAGACGGACTGTGAGAACAACACAAAAACTGTTTGATCCACTGACAGGAAAGAATAGCTTTATTCCAAAGGTCCCTGATTGAACTGGGTTAGCAGCTCTTAGCCATAGCCGAGCAGGTTAGTCCCACTATTGGAACCCTGCTGCTCTCAGCTACCATACATCACCTACAGAAAAGTAAAGCACACACAGCCTCCTGGGTTACCGAATAATGTAATGATCCAGAGCCTGAGACCAAACACGGGGTTGGATTCTTTTTACTCTTTAAGCATGCTTGTTGAATTCAGATGGAGGGGCTGTTTACTTACATTAAATCTAGCAGACTGAATACATGTTAATGCAAATCATTAAAGTTGGTAGAACATCAAACTCATCATTTCACAGTGACAGTCTTCCAAACATCCACCCATGAAGCAGCCGGTCGGTGTCATCGGCTAACATGGATGCTCAGTGCACGCAGCCGGTCAGCTGCTTCTGTCGGTCAAGCCCTGAAACTCCGCCTCCAGTTTGCATGTTTCTTCATCCTTACAAATGGGCAGAAAAGGCAACAAAAATGACGGTGAATATGCTGCAGCGGTGATTTAAATGGGGACAGGTGTGTGCTCTTACATCATTGGTGTTTGAAGGCATCTTCAGGGCCAGCTCAGCCCAGTTGGTGGCCTCGGAGATGTTCCCCAGCTCTCTGTGACACTGAGCCAAAGACAGCATCGCGGTTAATCTCACTGATGACACAGAAGGAGTTTTCCAGTGGCTACTGAACAGATGTGTCAGTGCTCCACAGATATGGCAGCTCACAAGCACAATTTCCCTTATTCTTTTACACCTCACAAACTTTTCCAGTCTCTTGTTCAGTCCCAACTTTTCCATTAGACATGTAATCAGGGTCACTCCTGTTTTACTGATGCCAAAGTACAAGCAAGTCTCTACTCTTAGCCAACACAGTTGGCCTGTGAGGCCCAGCAGAGGGCTGGAGCCAACTCATCCCGTCACTGAACGTTATCATTAAGGATCAGTCGTATGCAGAGCCAGAAGGTTGCAGCCTCCTTATAAACCTGCTCACTGACAGGTGATTAGAAGAATCTGTGTTTGAGGAAGTGATCTGGGACAGCAGGGAAATCTAGTGCACGTCCCTGTGAGCACATTAATGTGCAGGAAACAGTAAATCATAAGTGTACAGTGTGGGACCAGCAGGTCTGTTGTGTTACCTTGGCGATGTACAGTCTCACAGTCCTGGAGAAGCCTGGACTGAGCTCCTCTGCCTGCAAGGTCACACAAAAACAAAGACTTTATACATCAGCTCACAAAACGAGGGTAAAGACTCCCAAAGCACAGCAGGAAACACATTCTCAGAGGCCTGAGGGTGATGATGAAACACCATCCACCTTTCTCATTTCCTCTCCTCCTGTCCTAGCACAGGTATTTAACTAAATGAGACAAACTCCAGTAAGTGCATGTCTTTGGACTGTGGGAGGAAACCCACAGAGAGAGGGAGGGAACCCAGACCTTCCAGATGGCATTCTAAATGTGCGGCAGCAGTGCTAACCACCGTGCTGCCCGCTATACACTGAAGGTAAAAACACTGGGTTGCAGCTCCTCCTGTAAGCCCCCTGTCCTCAGGATGCCTATAAAAACTGAGACTAAGAGATTCAACTGATTTCTGAGACATAGACAGGAGGATGGAGGACAGAGGAGAGGAGAAGGTATCTAATCAGGGAAATGTGAAAAGCCTCCCGTCCGTCACACGGATCCCGCCTCCAAGCTAAACACTACAGCCACTACAGTGCGGCGTGTCTTTACTAGACACAGGACAGGTTTGAAACCCCCTTACAGTGAGGAGCCTGACTTCTACAGGAGATTCATACCTTGAGGAAGCTCTCAAGGGCGTCATGCAGCGTGGAGGTGGGGGTGCTCTGGTAGTGGGCAGCAGCTGCTGCCTTCTCCAACCAGTCCAGAGTGGCGACCTACAGACACACAGACAAAGCACTGAAGCACTTGGACACCTCTGATATTAGCATGGAAGTCCAGAATCACCAACAAGCCCCGCAGAGTCACCTCATAACACCATCTGCCAAGCAGGTAGAAACACACGGGGTCATCGTCTCTGAGGGCAAGCGCTCGGTCCAGATGCTCCTAGATGGAAAAAATGATCAGAATAAACTGAGCTGCTCTGAACCTACTCTGCTGTCATGCACCGGGCCTGCCTGGGTTACCTTCAGTATGTAGCTGCTCCTCAGTTTGCTATGTATGCTCTCATGCTGGGAGGTCAGTGCAGCCAGCACCGCAAACCTGGAGCCACAAACACAGAATAACCAAACAATCGCTGATGGGAATTCACAGCCGGAGTTCTGTGAAAGTTCTGCGTTCACGAGGATTTACCGTTTGTGACACTCTGCATTCAGGCTGTTCTTCTTCAGGGCCAGCTCTGCCTCATCGCGACCTGCAACATGAGCTCACAGAGTAACAACAGCCTGTCCACAATGCACAGAAGCACCACCTGTTGATGACGTGCAAACACGAGTATTGACTACAGGGAAATCAAAGAAAACAAGTGGAGAAGAGCACTTGCTGTGGCCTGATGCAGCAACATAGTGGTCTCCTTGAACTAGTCTGTTACACTGGTTACCCTTTACATACTGTCAGTACAAAGATCTTCTTCTTTTATACAGAGACCCAACAGTTATTCAATCCATCCCCCGGAAATGAAGTGACAATTGTATAATTGACCTCATTTGTCCCTGATGACTTTTCTTTGTCGTTTTGGCCTGTGGGAAATGAAATCAGACATTTTCAGGCATTTTGGAGACAAACTGGTTTAAGATGGTAACCACACAGTAAGCTCTGGAGTTAATCACCAATGTAAAGGTCTTTCTGCATCCAAGCTATGCAGAAGAGCATGTCTGAACACACATCACACAGAGCAGCAGAAGACCATACTGGGTGGAGCTATAATTCAAATGGGGCTCACTCAGATTGGACAGTGAAAATTTTTGCTGCAGGGTTCAGATCGTAGGTCAGCATCTGACGTAAACAACAGTTAATCATGGCTCTTGTCCCACCTTCTACCAACTGTTCAGGCTGCTGGTGGCTGTGTAATGATGTGGGCGATATCAGCTGAGCATCATTTAAGTGCCACAGTGTACCCATTGTCCAATGGTGTTATCCAACAGGATAATGCACCACGTCACAAAGCTCAAATCATTTCAAACCACCTTTGTGAACAGCTCACTGCTCTCAAACAGCCCCCACAGTCACCAGCTCTCAATCCAACAGAGCACCTTTGGGATGTGGTGGGACAGGAAATTCCAATCATCCAAATCTGCAGCAACAGTGATGCCATCATGTCAAAAAACTCTGAGGAATGTCTCCAGGACCTTGTTGACTCTATGCCATGAACAGTTAATGTAGTTCAGAATTATCACCAGTTTTGACAGTGTCACCAGAACTGAAGCCCTCCTACAGCTCTAGAGAAGCAGAATTAATGCAGAGCTGGGCCCTGTTCAGTTTGGCCAGAAACTCTGAGTTAGTTAAACCCAAGCTGAGGGAAACATGGCTTTCCAGTTCCAGGAAGAGCTAACTCCAACTCTGAGTGTCTCTCTGACTCCGCCCCTCCTGCTGCACCTGAACCACCTGTCTGACCCTCCCATTCATGTCCTCCTTCATAAAGTGTCTGTCAGAGCGTCAGAGGAGTGAATTCATCTGCAGACGTTCATGTTCCTACGAGCTCTGAAATCCCAGTTAGACGTTAGTTTGTTATTTTTGTGGTAACATGAAGCTTTTACAGTCGTTCACTCATCAACAGGCTGTGAGGGCGGAGACAGCGATGATGTCACGCATTTATAATGAGGCAGCTGCAGCTGTCAGACTGTCAGTCAGCTCCTCTGAAACATTTACTGTAGTTACTGCAGCATCACTGTTACATCACACTGATCTGGATGAAGCTGCTGACACAGAACACACTGATCAGTGATCAATGATCCATCATTGGTCGTGTTGGAAAAGCTCACTGATGGGAAAATGTCTGATCCTGGAGATGATGGGAATGTTTGAGTGAAGATGAGGCTGGAATGATGAAGACTTCAAAACAAAGATCGATCTTTTTTAATGAATATTTAAACTTTCCTATAAATAAAGTTTCAAGGGATTAAAATTTTTCTTCGGTCATTAAAGTTCAGAAGCTAAATTTAGCGAGAGAAAAGGAAAACTAAGATTCACTTTTGGAAATTTTATTTGTGTTTATTTGTGTTCATTCACTACAAACAATTTAGTGGGAAAGTCTTCTATGTTCAGGCTTAGAATAAAACACCCAGAGAGCCAAACTTCAGAAAGTCCTAACTAACAGCATTCGGAGCGTTTTGTAAAGTGTCCTGAACTTTATCGAAAATGTAGAGCATGAACATTGAGGTGGATTGGTATCCCATAATCATCTTTAAAATACTGTGTGTGTGTGTGTGTGTGTGTGTCCATTACCTTGCTGTGCGTAGGTCTTCTTCTCCTGCTTGTCTTCGGTGGACTCGTACATGTCGCTGTAGGCTCGGGCCAGCCGCCACAGAAACTCCCTGTTGTGTCCGTACTGTCGACGCACACAAACACAAACACAAGAGCAGAGCAGTGACAGCGTCACTCACCACAGGCCACCTATCATTTCCTTTAACCTCTAGACTGGGATGGATGATGTAGCTTCAAAATGATATCACAACATGTCAAGAAAATTTGTATTAACAATATTTCTTATAATACAAAAAAGCAACAATTTAGTGATGTTTGCAGGCAGCAGCATTTATAAGTGGAAGTAAATGAAGTGCATTTTCCAGCCTTGTTTTCCAGCTGTCACTGATGACACACTTCCCAATGTTATGTGTGAGTCTGCAGAAACAAGCAGCAGCATTGTGGTGGAGCCGGCACACTGTCACACAATAAAGCTGAAAAGGATTTTCTGCATGTGACCTTCTGTCCTGAGAGGAGCTTTATAAGGGATGGCCTGCTTTTACACCACATCACTTCAGTCATTTCCATCCTCCGCCTGCTCTTCCCATCACTCGGAGCACAACTAGCGAGTGCAGCTAGCCGAGCTTGGTCTCACTGTCGGTCACAAATCATCCCTGCTAGCATCTCCTTCTTCTTAGCCTGGCTGTGCTCAGGTGGTGAAACATGTCTGCCAGGTTTGTGAACACTTTTCCTGCAGATCTTGCAAAGTGCTGTACTTTGCTGGAGATTGTTGGAGTAGTTCCCTTTATAGCTGCTGAATCATCACGATGACTTAGAACAATTTAGTTTGTAGATTGGTGGACCTCTGTCCATCTTTATTTCTGAGAAACAACTCTTTTTAAATATCTAGCTGGTATCTCTCAACCTCACGCACTAGCTCAGGCTCCTTCCCCACCAGAGTGGTGACATTCCATGTCCCAATAGTCAGCCTCCGCCCTTGGCCACCGCCCGACACACACTGCACCCGACCCCTATGATGCCTCCTGCAGGTGGTGGGCCTATATGAGGTCGTTTTTTTAAATTTCATAAATTTTCTGTTCTATTGTGAATAAAATATGGATTAATGAGATTTGAAAATTGTTGCAAATTCTGTTTTGATTTATATTTTACACATGATCCCAACCCACCTGGTCCAGCGGTATTTGGATTTAGAAAATCAACAAGTAGGTTATCGTGTCAGAATAAACTACATTTAACCACTCGACACTCCATTCACCAGACAAGCATGGATGCTACTAGTGCTAACAAAGCTGACTTACCCATTTTTTAAAGCTGGATCATTAAGGTACATTTAAATTTTAATGTAGCCACCTCACCCTTCCTCCAGCAAGGGCTGCAGCACTCAGAGTAGGCTAAAGTGTGTTGGCTGGCTCACCTTTATAAATGCCACAAAACTCAGTTCAATTCAGTTCCATTTTATTTATACAGCGCCAAATCACAACAGTCAGTCACCTCAAGGCGCTTTGTATTGTAGGTAAAGACCCTACAATAAGTAAGCCAGCAGTCTGAGAGCAAAGTGCTCTGTTGGGGTGATACAGTACTGTGAGCTCTTTGAGATAAGAGATAAAAGGAAGGTTGGAGATTGCCTACAATTAGGTGAGACAGCGGGGGCAGGTAAGGGCTTTTAAAGTAATCACTGCCATACACAGCCACAGTCATAGAGACACACTGTATATATCTAAGATTGAAGCATTAATTAATGGTAGGACTTCTTTGAGCAGTCTAGTAGGAATGGGGTCTAATAGACATGTTGATGGTTTGGAGGAAGTAACTATTGAAGTTAACTCCAAAAGATCACTCAGAGAGTCTGAACAAATATCAGTAGTATTAAAAGTATCTGTACATAATGATACATCAGTGATATATTTGTGAATAAAAAAAAACAATGTGGCCTTTATAGATAATTGGGGAACTTTCTGGGGAAAATCTGGTCTTGTTAGAAGAGACAGCGACGCGTGTTTGACTGTGACAGTATTGATTAGCTCTGTAAGACCTGCCACAAGAAGGAAGTTGGTCAGGTTGATGATCACATTTCCAAAGGGAACAGAAGTATGTAGGGACAGGGATCAAAGGAAAGGGTGGAGCTGGCGGATTCTGCTCTTCTCCAGTGATTTTTGGAGACTTTGGTCCTAAGTGACCTTAAAGGCCTGAACGGACACCAGAGGGGACTCAGTGTAACAGTCTAACACAGTGTCACTTTAGTTTTCCTCTGAGATGATTGTTGTATTGTCGATTTGAAATTTGCATTGTTGCCCTTGATGAATGTATTCCTTTGTCTCTGCTTTTTTTTTGTAATGATCAATTTTCACTAACAACAATAATCAATGTTACTGTTGCATCATTAGCTTCCAGTCACACGACCAGCAGTAAGCATCCTCTTACTCACCTCTTCTCTGTTGTCCATTAGCAGCTGAAAGCCTTCTGCTTTTAAACTGGCATCTCCTGTGTGAAGGATATCACTCTGAGCCAGAAGGAGAGCCAGCTCCCCACTGGGAACCTCAGTCTGTAGCCTCTCTTCCTCCTCCTCCAGCCCCCTCTCTTCTACCTCGTCCTCCTGGGAGCCATCCTGGCAGAGGGTAAGGACGGTGGCACAGCTCCTGTCCTCATCCTCGGACTCCTGCTCCTGCTCCCGCTCGCCCTCCTCTCTATCCGTGTCACGATCAGTGTAGTCTGACTCAGCATAGGCCGTGGAGTACCTGGGACATATACTGAAGGTCACTTCATTTTTATTTGGTGATTCTAAACATGTTAAAGCTTACTTGGAGATTCATACTGTCCTGCAGATCATTCTGCTGGTTTGCAGTAGTTTTTTCAGTTTGTCCAAATCCCAAAGATCATGTTTTATTTATTCACTATAACCATCACTGTAGCTTTTGATAGTTTTGGCTTCAAGCGCAGCATGAAACAGAAGTCTCTCACATTTCTGCCACTGCCCCAGTCAGGGGTGATTATTGCTGGGTGTGTGGTGCTCAAAGCATTGAAGGTATTATAGATGTATGCATTTTATTTTGAAAGTTCAGTCCCTGCTAATCAACTAGCTGCGGACCTTCCTGTTTGCCCACCTGTAGCCTGGCCAGGTTGCTGCCATTTAATGGCTCACAGCAGCATCTTCTCTGCCCGTCTTCATATATAGAAGGACAGCGGCACCTGGTGAGCATGCAGTGAACTTTCAAAGAGAAAACACTTGCATATACCATCCATAATTTAAAAAAAACAAAACAACAGTGGTGTTACTGACCTGAATCATTTCCAAAGTACAGAACACAGCCTTAGCAGTCTTACTCCAGTACCAGTTAATTATCTCTAATTGTCTTACAGATTAAGATCAGTAAGCCTGTGAACAAACCTATTTAAACAGCCACACAGTTGGATCCTGATCAGAGGGGAGCTCTCTTCTTACCCGGCTAATCACCATGGTAACTGATACTGAGCACATAGCCGGGGGGGGGGGTTCAGTGCATTAGCGACTCTCTGCACATGTAAATATGTTTTACAAGGGCAAGCTGTACCTTCCTAAAACCACTGAACCACATCGTCACAGGAATGTTCATGTACCCATTTGGTGATGATGAATAAATGTTATTCTGCTTGATCCTAATCTGCTGCTCGGGCTCTTTTACCCTGCTGGAACTGACACACACCCAGAACACCTGTTCAATCAATCTAATGACCTACACTGTGATCTGCGACGGGCTGATTTCCACTTTATCCTGCTGTGGGTCGGCGAGCACACCGATCCTTATCATCCGACTGTGCCTAACATCCTGGTTCACAGTAAATGGTAAATGAACTGGTTCTTATATAGTGCTTTTCTACACAAGCACTCAGAGCACTGAATACAACACGTCTGCATTCACCCAGTCACACTCCGATGAATACACTGGCAGCAACTCAAGGTTCAGTATCTTGCCCATAGATACTTTGGCATGCAGACTGGAGCAGCCAGGAATCTAACCTTCCGATTAGTAGATGACCTGTAGATGCTCGAGCTCCTGAACCACAGCCACCCCACAGTACCTGCCTTGCTAAGAGACAGAGAATATCTGTGCATCTTTGCCATGCAGAGAGAGAAAGGGAGCACAATGCCTGATGCTTGGACTCTGCACAGCCCATAAACTATTCAACATGAAAGCTCACACAGACCAAAACAACCCTCAGGCCACCGGGAAACGTCCTGCTGCTGTTGCTGCCCAGAGCACAGTCTACAAACCACCATAATCACAGGCAAAAAGTCGAGTGAGTGTAGGACACTGTGCTGAAGCGATGACGTACCCCCCTTCACTGGTCTCCTCAAAGGTGCTGGTCATGCCCTGGCTGGCAGTGAAGTAAATCGAGCTGGATGAGTCGGCGCTCTCTCTGTGGACCACATGACGCCGCCGCCGTACCCGCTGACTGTCCTCCACTCCCTTCCTGAGTGTGAGCAGGACAACTATTACTCAAACAGCACCATCAGCCTCATTCATCATCCCATTACTGGAACATGCTCGAGACACTAATGATGCACACTTAACAATGTGATGTACACTTACTCATCTGAACTCGGAACCCAAATATTTTCCATAGTTTAAGATGGGAAATCCAACCGGAATGAGCAGGAACTTTAGAACAGGGGTGCCCGACCTCCCAGCCCGCAGGCTGCTTCCAGCCCCGCCCCCTATATAGACAATTTGGCCCTTTATGTTACTTTTTGGACATTTAGCTTAACCCTCTTAATTGGAGGGGAAGGAAAAATGTCAAAAACTTAACTTAAAAAGTAACTTAAAGTAACTTAAAATTGTATGATGTTTTTGACACCAATTCATGGACCGGAAATAGGGGGCGGGGCTGGAAGCGGCCCGCGGGCTGGGAGGTCGGGCACCCCTGCTTTAGAACAATATTTACCACAACACAAGCTTTCCAAACCTAATATTAATGCATATAAAATAATCCCTGATCATTAGGATATTTTTCACTAAATTGATACAGTACTGTGCAAAAGTCTTGAGCCACACTCTTGTAATTTTTTTCAAGTGGTCTTGAGCAGTAATTCTCCAGGCCTGTGTCAGAGGTTTTCTCTGGACATCGGCTCATTTTCAGTCCTTGTACCAGAGCATCTTCAGACAAAGGTTTTTCTTGTTTGTTTGTTAAGCCTCTTAACTCTGATTCATTCAGTCATTCAGGCGAAAAGGCTCCTAACTCCAGTGTTGAGGCTACATATAACAGACAAGTTAGCAAAGAGCCAGTTTTAATAAAAAGGCTCGTTAGGCACTTTGTTTCTCGCACATCATTTGTTCCCATTTCTGTAGTCAAGTCTATGAAAAATACCAAACATGTGCCAGGCACAGAATAGTACTGTTGCACCACCAGGGACAAGGTGATTCCCAAAAAAGCTATTCCCTCAAAACTTGGCAGGTCCCAGCACGGTGTGCAGTGTATCCTTAAAAAATGTTATATATATGGAGACACTCTGGAAAGTGTCTGATTAACTACGGCTTCCTTCTCCGTGACAATGAATCCAAACACACTGCCAATGCAGTAACAGCATAGGAGCAAAAAGCACAATAGAACATAAATCGGCCTTCCCAGAGTCCAGCCTCAATATTATTAAAGGAGTGTGGGATCATCCTGGCAGAGAACATAACACCTAACATCCAAATGAGAGCTTTGGAATGTCCTTCAAGAAGCCTGGAGAACCTTTTCCTGAAGACTACTTAAATAAGTCACAAGAAAGCTGCCTAAGAGAGCTCAGACTGTTGAAGATGAGTCATACCAAACACTGAATTAGATACAAACTTCAACCAAACAAAATATAAAGAAATATGGGGTGGCTCAAGACTTGTGCACAGTACTGTAGGACAGATTCTATGTGGCTTGTCACAGTTTGACTCACTTGACATCCTGAATGATCTGCAAGGCAATGTCCTGCAGACCTCCCCTCAGCTCAGCTACCTCTGACCGCAGCAAGGCCACGCAGCTCAGTACTTGGTCCAGCTGGTTTCTGAGCTCCAGCTGCTGCTCTGGGGACAGTCCCTGCACCACAGCCTCCACCGCTGCCAGAGCCTGCTGCTGGGCCTCCATCTCTGGAGGAGGAGACAGGAGTTACTATAAATATGTTTTAAACTTTTTGCAATGTAATAAGTACTCTAGCCATATCTCCAACCTTCCCTGCATGAACACTCTGGTCCAGGTTGCAGTAACACTGGGATATAAAGTATAAATATGTCCTGGTCCCCTGGTGTGGCCTGTCTAAAACACCTCCACAGGAAATTTTAGTGAACAGAAACAAGGCATTAGTATTAATATGCTGGTAAAGTTAACCCATCAATTTATAAAAATAAAGTAAATCTTATTTAGAAAAATGGAAATCTGAAATCCGATAGTGCCGGCCTGTGAAAATTTTCCTGGCCAGAAGCCTGTCTTCACTCTCATCAAAATACAAAAGAAAGTGATGGCTTTCCTTCAAAAAAACCTAAACAAACACAGGATGTTGGCTATAAATTACTAATATTACACAGTCATATGTAAAGTGCTGATGCCAATATGTGACCCATTTGCCACCAGGACACAAACATCAATACAAGAGCAGTAAACTTAGATCAGAGTAACACGAGCAGCACGGTGGTTAGCACTGCTGCCTCACAGTTAGACTAACATCTAGAAGGCTTGGGTTTGATTCCACCTTGTCCCAGGCATCTCTATTGCTGTGTGGAGTTAGCGTGTGTTTCCTCCCACAGTCTAAAGACATGTACTTACTGGGGTTCGGTTGATTAGCCACTCTAAATTGCCCATAGGTGTGAATGTGAGTGAGGCTGTCTGTCTCTGTGTGGTGGCCCTGCAACAGGCTGGCGACCTGTTCAGGGTGTACCCTGCCTCTCACCCTATGTCAGCTGGGATAGGCTCCAGGCCCCCTGCCCACCATGAAAAAGGATAAGCAGTCTATTTGAGCCTTTTTTTTTCAATGAGTAATATCACAAACCAAGCACTTCCTATGACCAGTTTTAGCTCACTTTTTATATAAATAAATACATTTATATAAATACGTAACTGTACATTCTTGTAAGTGATTTCAACTTGAATATATGTTATTACCTTCGCGGCCCACCTGCAGAACCTTCGCGGTCCAGCAGGGGGCCGCGACCCACAAGTTGGGAACCACTGGTCTCATGATAGGGGTGGTCGGACTGATCCAAATACCAACAGTATCGATACTTTAGTTTAACTCCTGTAAGTTCAGTACATTCATCAGAAAGGAGACTGCGCAAACACCTACGTCCTGCAAGAACACTTTGCTCCGCCCCTCCTCCCTGTTCAGCTGTCCTTAGGTCACATGAGTAAGAGCCATGCAGGACGCAGGGAGTGGATAAGTGGGAGAGGATGGATGGATGGATGGATGGATGGACGGACGGACCACTGCAAACAGTGATCCGTGTTGGAAGGAAATTCCCTACTGTGGCAACTCCAACTCATGTAAACACATGAAAGACCACGAAAAGGAGAGCTTTGCCAGAGCAGCTTCCTGCGAGGAGGAAGGAAACCCCTCTGACCCCAGCACGGAGGTCAGAGGTCAGAGAGGCAAAGAATATCCAGGTAGCTCATACAGTGGTGAAAGTAGCGTTTCAATCACGAGTGTCGCCGGTTTTCAGCATTAGTTGATGTTTTAGTGTTACTGGTCACAGGTGCTGCTTCAGCTGAATGATTGCCTACAGACGACATTCAGACACTGAACTGTGTTTAATACATTTTACTGGAACTGAAACAAAAATGCCTCCACCATGAAGCATGAAAACTATCTGAAGGCTCTTTTTGTGTCTACTCTATTTATACGGCACATTTAAAGACCAGAGGCTGGCCCTTCAACCACATTTACAAAAACCCCGTTGGAAAATGTGCCCGGGTTTGGCTCACTGCTCTCCCCTACACACGCAGTATCAGCAGTACTGGCCCTGTAAACAGTATCGGGCAGTATCGCAGTACTAGACGGTAGAGTGAGGAAGAGAGATGATGATGATGAGAGCTGGACCCTGACGTGCTGCCTGAAAGAGAAGTAAAAGTAAAAGAGAAGTAATAAAGGCATGCTGCAGAGGTTTAAACGGCTCATTATCCACAAATAAGGAGACAAACAGCACCGACCAGCTGAGGCCGGCGCCAGCCTACCCTGTGCATCCAGCAGGGCTGCTCCATCCGCCCCGAGAAACAGCCGGGACGCTGGCCGGGCCTCCAGCACCAGCCTCTGGGATCTCCTCCGACTGATCTCCCTGTAAATTATGAAGGCAATCAAGCCCAAACCAGCCGTAGCCCCGACAGCGAGCCCGATTAACCCGCTCCTCCCGTGCAGCAGACTCATGACTCTACACCGCCACCTTTTCCACGCCGGTTGCTAACAAATAACCACATTCAAGTCATCAGCGTGGACGTCTGTGACGTCGTCAGATCACGATAACAGCGTCATGAATCTGACTTCAGCACGCGCACACCTTCCAGGTTAGCCTGACGGCGTTAAACCGGTTAAATCAGTAATAACGCAAATATCCAAATACCGCACATGTGTATTTTAGGTAAACAAGCCCGTGTAGTCAGCCTGCACAGCTACGATGCTATAAAAACGTGACGTTCCTGCATCAGCACCGTTTATCAACGAGGGCAGGGAAGGAAAACAACTTCCGGGATAACTTACAAAATAAAGCGCGTTTCCCCAGAGAACTCTAAAAACGTTTCTTTGTTAACCCTTTATACCCTTTATATTTATGAATACGCTACGTGCTGTTTACAAATAAGTTTCAAAATGCTCATTCTCTGCTTTTTGCTGTTGTCATGTTTTGATCCCCATTCAAATGTCTGCGGAAAGCACTTATTTATAAAATGGTCACAGGTATTAGATCATAATTATTTAACAAAGTCGAAGGGGATTTGACTGATAACCCTTTTTTACACCTTTTGGAATTGGAATGACCTCATCAGAGTACTTTGCCACAGGAGACACAGGAGAAGATCTTACATGAAGTCAGAGCGGGAGCGTTAAGGACGTTTTTCCCTGAGTCCGTTTTTTCTCAGTGGACTTGTGTGTCTCTTCTGAAGCCTGTTTTCGTGAGTCCAAACTCTCCAACTGATGCCATAACCACAGAATCACCTCACTCATGCAAAGCTGTGCTGAGCATAGTAGATTTCTGGCTGCGTCCATGGAAACGCTGCAACAAAGATGCTCTGAAATAAAGCAATGAAAGAATTACAGGTGTCTAATGAATTCTGCTATTAGGAACAACATACTCTGCTGGCAACGAGCAGAGGTACCTTCTTGTTAATATTTCACAACTCAGTAACAGCCACGGCGAGGCCTACCCGGCAGGGTGGGGAGCGAGGCAGAGATCATCTTCTTGTTAGAATCATACAAACATGTTTCTGCTTATAGCAAACATTTAGATATAATAATAACATCCTTTTGAAGCAGCAGTCAGCAAACAGTACCAGTCAAAAGTTTGGACACAGTGTTTTTATTTTATTTTGTTTGTTTGTTTGTTGTTTTTTTTCCTACATTGTAAATTAATACTGAAGTCATCCAGACTGAAGGAACACATAAGGAATCATGTAGAAAACTTAAAGTGTTACCAAACCAAAATATGTTTCAGATTTTAGATTCCTCAAAGTCAGCTCCTTTTGCTTTGATCACAGCTTTGCACACTCGTGGCAGTCAGCTTCATGAGATCATTACCTGAAATGGTTTTCCAACAGGAGGTGCTGGGCACCTGTTGGCTGCTTCACCTTCACTCCGCGGTCCAGCTCATCCTAAACCATCTCAGCTGGGTTTAGATCAGGGGGTTGTGGAGGCCAGGTCATCTGACCCAACACTCCATCACCCTCTTTCTTGGTCAAACTGCCTTTACACAGCCCGGAGACGACTGTGTGCTTTTTTGTTATTTGCACATTTAGGCAGAAATGTTCAAAGCTAAGCTGCCAGTTGTTCCCTTTGGTTATATTGAGACTTAACAGTAGAAATACAAACCGATTGTAGAACAGGACTTTATTACAGTGGTCAGTTAAAAAGCCACAAACTTTTAATCCTACCATATTAATCATTATTTAATGAATCTGATTTTACAATGCTTTTCTTTACTTCTCCTTTCTTTTGTATCTCACTTACAAAAAAAATTAAATCACTTTTCAGTCTTTTCCTTCAAGAAACTCACTCAGTTGAGATGGAGGAAATATTTTAATTTAGCCATGGCACAAATAGGCCAGTAACTTCCCATGACTGGCCAATAGGTGGCAGTGTATGAGCTGATGCACAAGCATCCACTGTGTTGGCTGATATGCAGCTACAGTATAACAACAAAACATGCATATACAAGAGAAGAGCTTTGACTATCTGCCCACTGTAGTGGCCACTATGCAGGCTCCTCAGATAGAGACAGCGGCCTTGGCGGAACAATGCTGGATACACTTTGTCAGGAATCTTCTCTCCAGCTGTGCTACAAGTGGCCATAAGATGAGAAGGTTCTTATATAACTCTACTCAAAGCACTTTATACAACATGTCTCATTCACAGACTCAGACACAGATTCATACTCTGACATTTACCTTCACTCCGCGGTCCAGGAATTGAACCACCAACCCTCCTATTAGTAGGCAGCTACAACTGCGCAGATATGAGCTGTGGCACTGTTGTTCTCATCATTGACTTGCTGCCCCCATGTACCTTATGGCCAGTGGGAAAGGTTGCAGAAGTCATTCCTGAGGTTGATGGCCCGGCAAGATCCAAGTTAGAGACTAAACACGACCAGATCTTTGGCTCATCCGACTTCCAGCACGCTCACAAGACACTATAGAAAGAAGTTTGTTTTCTACTTGGCACACTTGGTCTTTGTACTAGAAAATTACAATTACATACCAAAGGAGTACACAGAGGTTATTAGAGTTAAAAAACAAAATTTCCATTACATTGAACTTTCTTCAAAACAATCTGCACAGATTTCCAACCTAACAAAATGTATTTATTCATCTGTCAGTGACTTTGAGAATGGACCAATATAGGAAACACAAACACAAATACATTTTTGAGTGTAAGGTTGTGTAAGGTCTAGCAGCCTCAGACTGTAAAAGAAATTTGTAGCAAATTTCCATATGGTCACCCTTTTAAAATAATGGCCCAAGTCATTTTTAACATCATCATATTGGTTAGTTTTTTTTTTGTCTTAGGCCATTATTTTAAGAGGGTGATGATATAAGACCTTCATTTTCATACAGGAAGTTATTGTGTTGACCATTGCTAGCTCTGATTTTTAAAATAAAAGGTTCTAACTACATATTGAATGTTATCCATTATTGCTGTGGCATTTTAAATAATAAAAGTAATTAGTTACATTTAGAAAATTAACACAATGTTAAAAAATATCTCCAAATTTTAAAATAAAAGCCCTTGGTTAGTTATAGGATTTGGTGAGCATGAATCACTGACCTGTGACCGAGGGCATCCTCGTGCCAGGTGCACTTATGGACACCCTCGAGCATCATGTTTGTTCTGGACAAGCTGTGGTTACCACAGAAGACCAACAACAAAACCCCACGTGGGTTCAGATTGGGCAGGCTCAAACGCCTCCAGGTCACACCGTCATTGCCCCTGTGACCGTTAAAGCCCCCCAACAAGACCTCCTTAAACAGCCATCCTCAAACACTAACTCTAAACTGTCATTTGAGCATAAGCAGAAATGATAGTCAGGGCCGGTTCCCTGTCCCACAGGCACAGGGCAGCAACCCTCTGGTCCACTCCCTTATGCTCACGGTCCACTCCCCTGGTCCACTCCCTGCTCACGACAGTGAGCGTGTGCGTGTGTGGATCTGTGCATATATGTGTATGTGTGTGTGCATGCGTGTGTGTGCATGTTTGTATATATGGCTGGACCTGGGTCTCAGCTTTATGCCTTGCCTCCCTGCTGCTCCTTGCTGTTCACCCCCCTGGGGTGCAGGTGCCTTGGGGTTCCTGGGCGGGGCTGGATGTTGTGGCATGGGTGTTGACCTGCTCCCCTGGGGGTTGTGGTCTGGGGCTGCTTTGGCTTCTTCGGCGTGGGGGGGCTCTGTGGGGTGTCGGGCACTTCTTGGGTGCCTGGGGGGGCCTGTGCAGAGGGCTGGCCTCTGTGGGGGCTTCTTTCTCATCGCCTTGGGTTCGCTGGGGCCCTTGCTCCTTGACTGGGGGGGCTCCGTCTGGGACCTCCCTCTCCCGTCTGCTGGGGTGTGCGTGCGGTTTTCTTTGGAATGAATGGCCACAGGTCCTCATGGCTCTTGATGGGCTGCTGGTGGCCTGGGTTTCCTGGGGCTTTCTCTACCCACCTGTAGCTTCTGGTGGGTGGAGCTGCGGCATTCTGCCCTGGTTGGTAAGTACATTTCATGACACAAACACGCACACAATCACAACACAACAAAATTGTTGGTTTGCGTAACCATGCTTCATTTGTTTTGTTTTTCCCACACAAATCTATTTTTCCAAGTATTATTAGTATTTTGTATGTTTTTTTCTTCTCTTACAGGTTCAGCAAGTAATGAACTATTTAGTTTATTTATTTGTGCGCTATCCCTTATTTCTTTTTTCTCCCTATTCTCTTTTCCCCTCTTTCTCTCTCTTCGTTTTTCTTTTCTTTCTTTTCTCTTTTTCTTTTTCCTCAGCCTGTCAACTCTGGCACAGATACATGAATGTAAATAATAACTCAAATAAATAAACAGTAACAAGAGGAGCCTATAGAGAACCTATGGAGCTGATCTTGAAAGAGCAAATATGTCTGGCACAACAATGCATTCAGATCACAGTTCTGCTGCAAGATCTGCCAGACATGACAGGCTTTAAAAAAAAAAAAAGAGGCGGTGGGCAGGGGTGAATATGCTGGTATTCCCCCAGTTCGGCGCTGTGGGATACCAGTAGTTCCAGACTCCAAGCTGTTGAGGCAAGCTCGATTATATCTAGACGGTACTTCTAAGTGTCAAGCACTAGATCAGACTCCTTCCCACTAGACAGGTGACATTCCAGGTTCCTGAAGCCAGAAACTGAACCGCTAGGACCTGTGGCCCCGACTGCCGCCCAGTCCACAAAGAAACAACCCCTACGGCTCCTCCTCTCAGAGCACAGCTGGCCCATCAGTTGAACCTCAGATTCAGGACATTTGACTAAAAGGGAACCCTGTTACTTCTTAATGGAAGATCAGTGCATTCACAACAGCAGCAACAAAAAGCTGATTTTAAAAGCAGAACTTTGACAAGACAAAGCAACAGCTGCACGGACAACACTCCCGCTGCACTTTCTCATTGCTGACTTGTTGTTCAGCTTTGTTAAATAAACACTGCCGATGATAGTGTCATGAGATATGCAGTCAGACCAGTCGAGTGACCTCGGGGAACTGGGACCTGTGCTCACACAAACAGAGAGCTTGAGGCGTAAGTGATCAGCTGCATGGAGCTAAACACTTCTCATTAATGTGAGACCCACAGCTCAACAACAAGGAATCTATTGTGTTCACTGACACAGGTTTCACATGCAGAGTATGCAGAGATGGGAAAGTTTTGTGTTGTTCTCCAAAGATTAAACACTAAAGTTTTAGTTGTGTTGTGTCTCTTTCTGATAGTTTTGTGTTTCTTTGGGGCGCTTTTTTTTTTGTCCCTGTTATCATTTTGTGTCTCTTCTGAATTGTTTTTGTTTGTCTTTGTTCTATTGTGTCTCTTTTTTGTTGTCTGTGTGTCTTTGTTTTGTGTCTTTTTCATTGTGCTGCTTTGTGGTCATTGTCTTCGGAGGTGTGTGTTTGCGCTCATTTCTTTCTATGTGCTATCTTTAGAGTGTTTCTGTCGGATCTCTTTGCAGCTGTGTTGTTTCTAATAGTCTCTTGTGTGTCTGTAACACTGACTTCAGACGCACATTTCTCACAGGCCCACTGACTCTGCTGTATCTGGACAGGATCCGGAATAATGCCTTGCTGGTTGGCAGGGTCAGCCGGTGGAACAGCTCCTGTCCGTCCCCCTCGAGGGTTCCTCCGCCTCCCGGTTTATAAAAGGCCGAAGCAGGCTCCGGTCCGCGGAGGTGGACCAGTGAGCGGATGGAAATGGCGGAAGGATGCAGAGAGCAGCCGTGGTTAGCCCGCTGTCGCTGCGCTGCACCGCGGTAGCCCTCCTCAGTGTGCAGCCACGTCCGTGGATACTCGGTGTTGTTCGCTCAAAGAGGAAAAAATGTCGTGGAAGCGAGTCACGGCGAGGGAATCCCCGATGAGCCGACACGCAACAGGTAGGAGAGACAAATGCGTGTGTTTGTCTGCGGGGTCAGTGCGGGTCAGCGCCGCGCTGGTGACCCGGGCTGCATCAGCTTTACACGCTGGTGCTGTCGGCGAGCCTTTTGTAAGGCACCGAGGCATTTGCTGGTCCGGATGTTTCCGGGCGTGTTGTCAATTAAAATATTTGTTGCCAAACTTTTCAGACTTCCAGGGGCCGCTGCAGGAGCAGGAGCAGGAGCCGGCTCCCTCCCCGCCGCTGCCTGCCGATCATGTGCTCAGCTCCGGAGCGGTGTTATTCCCGGGTAGCTATTAACCCACACTCCCGTGTCTGCGCTCGGGGCAGTGACCGGTCCTCAGTGTCTGTTTTCACTGACAGTAAGATGCAAACGTGGACCGGATGTGAGACTCTTTTCATAACGGCTGATCTGTGGTTCTCAGGTGCTTTCGATCAACATGGCTGCCCTTTGGTCCTGTTCCCGGTGGATGGGCAGGATAAGCTCTCCTCAGAGCTCAGCAGGGCTGAGGTGATGGACTTCATAAATTACTTTCAGTGTCAGCACAGGTAGGTGGAATCAGACCCAGGATAGGCCTTTATACTCTGTGTGTTGGTGACGTTTGGCCTGCTGCTTCCCTCTGACAGTAAGAAGCAGGAAAAGCAGGGTTTGGTGTCGGTCGTCGCGGACCTGAGGGACGCCTCGCTCTCTACCATCAGTTTCATTGCTGAGACTCTGCTTCTGCTGGAGGTACTCTTCTGACAGAATGTGTGGCTATATTGTGAGAACTAGACGCAGGTTTTCAAGATGTGCTTCTTTTTGTAATGAAGATCTCTGCTGTCTTTGGGCTGCTGCTGTTTGCAATTCACACATAGCAGCAAGGCCAACCAGCCCTGCTGCACCCAGCTCTGAGTAGCGGTGCTCTAGTGGGTGAAGTCCCTGCATCAGCCTCAAAGCACAGTAACTGCGTGAAAACGTCTCCCGTCAGAAAGGCGTCAGGATGGTCTAATCTTCGCCACCATCATGTGACCATGACCAATACAAGCCCAACACCCGCACTGGGGACTAAACAAAAGAATTGCACTAATTGTGGAATTACAGGTTAAACAGGTAAAAGGTGTGGTGTAGGTTCATAGTAGAGATGCACAGACTGCAACTTTCTAAGCCAGTACCAATTTATTTCTGTTTTTTCATAAGTGTGCCCTGCTAATACAGATGTATAAGTATAACTGACTGATACACAAATCAACTTTCTTTCTATACAAAACACTGTTTTTGTAACAAAAGAAATGATTAAACGTAACAGTTTGACCCAAACTGCAGGATGTTCTCTCAGAAACAGCTGACAGTCAAGTGCTTTGATGCACATGCATCAAACAGAGCAGCTCGTAATGAGGCTGACGGCCAGAAATCTGCAGATCTCGGTCTCCGGCTGGTTGAGCGGCGTGTGCGATTCCAAACGTTGAACTGAAGTTTTGTTGTGCAGAGGTCCAAATGTAGAAGCCTGAGAAGGCCTCGATTTAAAAAGAACGAATTGCTGTTGGAGACGAGTCAGAAAATGTGGGCTGAATCTTCCAGGTTGACTTAAACGAGCCAAAGAGTTTCAAAGATGTTTGCATTTACTTGATGAATGAAACTGTAAATGTGTGATCCAGTGCTGCAGGCCCTGCCATTTATTTGAGGATAATGGTTGGAAATGTTTCTCTCCAATATTTTCTAGCTGCAGAAGCGGACGGTCCACACTGCGTACATCCTTCAGCCCCAAAAAAAGGATGTCGATAAGCAGCTGCTGAAACTGTTGGCTCCATCCAAGGGTTGTGTCTCTTTCAAGGTACGTATACTGAAGCGTTCAGATGGAACTTCAGTGAGTAGTTCTGACTTGCTTTCACGAACCTTTGTAGAGAGTCCTCCTGAAGGAGATCCCAGAGCTGCAGAACTACATTGACCGAAGCCAGCTACCATGGTCGCTGGGTGGATATCTGATGTACCGTCATCAGAGCTGGGTTGCCTTCGTTAAGGTAACAGTTTTTTCTCTGAGGCTGGTTTCATTTTGAGAGTGTAGAAAGTCAGCCGAGCATCACTGTTTGAATGTGACAGTCAAACTTGTTTCAGAAATATTGCTGGGGTAGTGCTTTTCAAATGGAAATGTCTGAGTGATGATGTGCATGACTAGCTTGGATAATGAAAAGAGTTGATATGCATCACGGAGATGTGTATGTTTGGTGGTGGTAATAATTTGTTCTTTGGGTAGGGGTCATTCCAAGGATGAGAAATCAGATGAAATTTTTTTTTTGACCACATTGTTTCACTCGGTCCTAGAGAGTGAGAGGATACCTGAGGAGGGGAGAAGTGAGGTGTAATAACTACAGAGAGAAGGTTAAATCATGCTATGGAAAAGACTTGAGGACACTGGGTTAGTGAGCAGCAGTATGCCTTCATGCTGAGAGTGATTGACAGATGTCAGGCAGACGTCTGCATGGACTGATGCTCAGATGGACGTTGATCTGTAGTGAGAGTATGAAGCAGGTGAAGGGCACAAAGCCCCCCCGGTACACCACCAACCTGTTTAAAATGCTTTTTCTCCACTTGGCAAAACACCCGCTGAGGAACAAACTCTGGTTATTGGTGACTCTGTTTTGAGAAACTAGAAGCTAACACCAGCAACCATTGATGGTCTCCCAGGGACCAGAGCAGGTGACTGAAGGAACGCTGAAACTGCAGATTAACGATATATGTAGATGTGGTGAAATGATTCACACTCTAACACCAATCGGAGGTCACTAAAATTAATATTGAATCGGTGTGTGACTTTGCAAAAACAATGTCGGACTAGGTAGTTTTCTCTGGGCCCCTCCCCAATCAGACCCAGAGCGACATGTTTAGCCGCATGTTCTCCTTGAATCGCTGGCTGTCTGAGTGGTGTCCAAAAAACAACGTGGGCTTCATTGATAATTGGGAAAATTTCTGGGGAAAACCTGGTCTTGTTAGGAGAGACGGCATCCATCCCACTTTGGATGGAGCAGCTCTCATTTCTAGGAATCTGGCCAAATTTATCAACCCTCCTAAAACCTGACTACCCAGGGTTGAGACCAGGAAGCAGAGTTGCAGTCTTACACGCCTCTCTGCAGCTTCTCTCCTCCTGCCATCCCCCCAAAACCCCATCCCCATAGAGACGGTGCCTGCTCCCAGACCACCAAAAAACAAACCTAAAATCAGCAGAAAACTATTTAAGCATAAAAATTCAAAAACTATAAATAATATAGTTTCATCAACTGCACAAAAGAATAAAACAATTAAATGTGGATTATTAAACATTAGGTCTCTCTCTTCCAAGTCCCTGTTAGTAAATGATTTAATAATTGATCAACATATTGATTTATTGTGCCTTACAGAAACCTGGTTACAGCAGGATGAATATGTTAGTTTAAATGAATCAACACCCCCGAGTCACACTAACTGTCAGAATGCTCGAAGCACAGGTCGAGGAGGAGGCGTAGCAGCAATCTTCAATTCCAGCTTAGTAATTAATCAAAGACCCAGACAGAGTTTTAATTCTTTTGAAAGCCTGACTCTTGGTCTTGCCCACCCTAATTGGGAAATTCAAAAACCTGTTTTATTTGTTATCTATCGTCCACCTGGTCCTTACTCAGAGTTTCTGTCTGATTTCTCAGACTTTTTATCTGATTTAGGGCTCAGTTCAGATAAAATCATTATAGTGGGTGATTTTAACATCCATGTAGATGCTGAAAATGACAGCCTCAACACTGCATTTAATCTATTATTAGATTCAATTGGCTTCTGTCAAAATGTAAAGGAGCCCACCCACCACTTTAATCATACTCTGGATCTTGTCCTGACATATGGCATTGAAACTGAAGACCTAACAGTATTCCCTGAAAGCCCCCTCCTGTCTGATCATTTCTTAGTAACATTTACATTTACTTTAATGGATTACACAGCAGTGGGGAATAAGTTTTATTACAGTAGGAGTCTTTGTGAAAGTGCTGTAACTAAGTTTAAGGATCTAATTCCTTCATTATTATGCTCTTCAGTGCCATGTGCCAACACAGTGCAGAGCAGCTACCTAAACTCTGCTCCCAGTGAGGTAGATTATCTCATCAATAGTTTTACATCCTCATTGCGTACGACTTTGGATACTGTGGCTCCTCTGAAAAGGAAAGCGTCAAATCAGAAGTGCCTGACTCCGTGGTATAACTCAGATGAACACCTTCTCTTCAAAAGCTTTTTTGTCATAGGAAGCAACTGGAAGGCTGAAGGGTCAGTCTTCAAGGACAGCCGGTAATGGAGGCTTCAGTTTTTATTAATCATTGTTCGTGTTGAACAAATTTATGTCTGCCCCGACCACGTACAAGCAGTCTATTCTAACTGCTGAGCTTGTTATATTTGTGTAGCACATAACCATTAGTCTGATATTATTCTGTCTTATGATTAGTCAGAGGATTTCATACAAAGTAGCATTGTTCTGTGTGTGTGTCAAACATTTTCAGCTTGAGTGTGAAGTAACAAACATCAATGAATGTATAACTGCAGCAGATGCTCTCTGGGCAGCCCTCTGTTGTTGGGCGCCTCCGTGAAGCTTGTGCAAATGCATTACGTAATCAGCTGATCTTATTAGCATCTGAAAGGAGGCCTCGTTCTATGAATTATACATTCAGTCGTGTTCGACTGGGCCGTGACTGTAACCGAGGCAGCTCTTGTCCTGTAGGAAACTTACTTAGGATGCAGCTTGACAATTGTCCGTCTACCTTCACGTAGAGCGAGTTGAGATTTAGTCGGCTTGATGGATCGTTGGCAAAACAAAATGAGTAGACCTGCTTGATTTAAAGCCGGTCTAAAATGAACCACAGTGAGGTTCCAAGTTGTGGAATCCTGTTTACATGCTGATGGACTTTGGTGTGTTAAAGTGACTCTGACTCGTTGCTTCCTGCAGGAGATTGACGCGTTTGCCCAGGAGTTTGTGTCTGTGGTCCAGCGGCTGCCTGCGGTCATCTCCACACTACAGGCTCTGTCCAGGCTGCCACTGCCCTCCACCTTCAGTGAGCTCCAGCAGTTCTGCTCCACCACTGACGCCAAGTTTCAGCAGCTCAGGAGGTCAGACTGGCCACTGCTTGTTTATCTAATCAAGCAGCTTAAGTTCAAAAATGCTCTGGCACGATACAATATTCAGTGAAAATGATGGATAAGCACATTACCAATGCACTACTTTGCATAGATGTATTTTAAATCACCCCCAGAAATATTATTCTTGATGAAAGTCGTCAATTGATGAGCACGTGGTGTTTTTTATGCTCGCTAATCAGTCTGCTAAAAAACAACTTTAACTTCTTCTCCCATTGATGACACGTTACCATGTCTACAATCACACCAGACAGCATGCAGATCAGTGACATATCGGACCTTCCTCACAAAAAGTGAAAGCGACTCATGAGTCGGTGGATTTAATCAATGAAGTGGCTCCTTGGGCTTTATCTGCTGCCTCCACCACTGCTAACTCCTCCCTCATGTCCACCTCATCCTCTTCCTCCTCAACTGAAGTCGGGGCTCTAACACACAAAAGTGCATATACATGTTTATTCTGTGTTTAATTAATAAAACAGTTAAAAGTAGAGCTGCTGCTCCTCCACATTGAAAGGAGCCAGTTGAGGTGGTTTGGACATCTGAGCAGGAGGTCTCCTGGGTGCATTTAGGGAGGAGGCCCTGGGGCAGGCCCAGGACATGCTGGAGAGGTCTTGGCTGGCCTGGGAATGCAGGAGATGATGGATGGATAAATGAACCATACCGGTATGATGTGTGCAGGGAGCTGGGGCTGGAGGAGCTACTGAGGAACTGTGAGAGCTTGGTGGAGAAGCTGCGTTGCCCTGACAGGGAGCTGTGCTACCAGGACATGGCTGGCACTGCCCTCTTCACCCAAACTGCCTTTGATATGCTCCAGAACCACAGCAGGTACTGCAGGCAACCAGATCTCTGGTCCTGTTTGACATCAGCTACAGCGCAGTGCCGTATGAGTGTGAGCAGCTAAAAGTTTCTGCCTGGCAGTGGCTCACTGAGTGAACTTTCATTCCAGGATAACTGCTGCTGTGGCCAAAGTGGAGCTCCTGTGGCAGCAGCTCTTCTCGAAGGCTCGCTTACAGCTGCATGTGTTTCAGTTGCGTGATGATGCACTGCAGGTGGGTCTAACAGCTACTCTACATGTAAACAGTTTGATTTCATTTTCTTCTGTATAAAATGAAATGCATGGCAGATGGAAAACCATGCGTCCCCATCTGTAGCCGTCCCAGAGGTCAGATGTCAGTTTTAAGTCTAAGAAAAGGGGAAGTTTATTTTGAAAAGTTGATCGGAGATTCCCGCGTGTGGACCCAGCCTATCGAGCCAGAATGACCTGAGCCACGTTATTCAGGCTGTGGAAATATTTTCAAAAGTGAGGAGCCACTGGACAGATGTGGTTCTATTTCTTGGATTTGGATAAATTTGACCTATTAAATAACCTCCCGATCGAACTGTCAAAGGCACAGCTTAGTAATGTAACAAAGTAAAAGTCCTGTTCCACAGCTGCAGGATGTCGTCCGTCACCTCTTAACGCTTCCTGTTTACAGATCACTGAGAAGATTGAAGCGCTTCTTCAAGAGAAGATCCAGCCTTACAAAGTAGAGATCGTCCAGGACGCTACAAAAGCCGTGATGCTGGTGTCTGAGTTTGAAGCCTCTGTTCACGCTCCTGCTATGGTATGGCTTTAGCTGACCTGGCCTCCAGATGTCACACAACTGTAGTTCCAGCTGATGACACTGTGGTTCAGTTTAATCATAGAAGTTTTGTATAACATCAGTGCATTACAGATACTGTTAACTGGCTTATAACTTTTGACCTACCAGGCCCTTGTTCGCTGGGCTGAAGATGTGATCCAGGCTTCAGAGATCCTGCCCTTGGACAGTCGGCGCACGGAGTGCTGGGCTGCAGATCTGGAGAGGCTGAAGGAGAAACTCGACTCTGCGGTGAACTTCATTCTGCAAACTCTCCGAGCAGTTTCCAGCTACCATCGCTCCTACAGCAAGGCAAGTAGTGAGGAACTTCAAAGTGGTTACTGCTGTGAGGTCTCCTGTAGCGTGGAGCCGGCCCTCGACAGCGGGGTATTTGATTCATTGATAGACTCTTGTTTACAGTTATGGTTACAGGTTTCTAGTTTTGAGTTGAGTTCATTTGCCAGGAGGACATGTGGATATAGATGAATGACAGATGCCCCCCCTTTCATGTTTTTCAGATAACATTAATTGATCTAACTGGCTGACTTAGCTTATTGTTGCAAACATTACAAAATGTACAGCAGCTCAGCTGGTGTCGGTCTACCTCATGTACTTGCTCACAATGGTGTGTTTGTTTTTTGTTTTTTTTATAAAAGGCATATAAATGGCCAACCAATGCTAGCATGTTGCATGGCCACCGTCCAGCACTGCCTAGTGGTAGCTGGTGTGCATATTTCTTTCCTCCTGTTGCTCAGCTGGAGCTAAAGGTCCTCACCCCCAAGAATAACCAAACTGATGCGGTTTACTTGTTTAGGCCAGCTGCTGGTACAGTTTGGTCCTCTGTCAGAACTTCCTCCAGGAGCTCCTGTCAGGTGTTCACGGAGATGCTCCCTCAGTCCGGCTGCAGCAGAAGAGCTGGGAGACGATCCCCGTGTGGAGATGCAGGCTGTCCACTTTTCTGAAGAAGAATCCCCCTCCGGACAGGGAGGAGCTGCTCTATCTGGCTCATCTGGCCAATGCTGTCCCAGATGATGAGATCCAGCAGGCAGGGAGGCGGATGTCTCAGAGGTGAGAAGACTGACCCAAGTGGCTGTTTCACTTCCACAGACGGGGCAGATGAACAGTCATAGTTTGTGTGCAGAGTGCAGCTAATATAAGAAATGTGTTTTTGTGGCTTCCTTGCAGTTTGTGCCAAAGTCGAATCATTGCGAGGTAGACCCATCAGATATGCGTCAACCACTGCCATCGGTGAACGTCATTAACTGGATGGCAGGAAACTTCGAGCGTTCTAGACGGATTTAGTGAAAACTCTGAACATGTATAGATGTTCTCCTGTCAGAGGATGCTCCAGTGTGCACTCTGTTAAAGGAGGTGATACAGGAAGCACTGAAGCGCTGCTCTTTAATATTTGGAGCACTCGTCGGCTATGATTATGGCAGCCACACACAGTTCCAGCTCACTGCTCTCAGACTTGGAAATGAAAATTAGCTATGCAGCTGCAACTTCAGTCTCATGTCTTCATTCAGTTAAGCATATATAAGAGCACTCACATCAAATACAGTGCATTTGAAAATATTTAGAACCGTGAGGATTTTTTTTATCAAAGAAGCTAAACTTTTATATATTCCATATTCATTGTGCACATTCTGCCCTAATGGCTAAATTACCAGTGTGACTCATACAGGTTTGCCAGTGACCCTTAGATCACTTGATCAAATTTTTGCCATAATTGTGCAAAGGTCAAGTTTTTCTGAAAATCTTGTGAACACAGTAACTTGGAACCATGTGAGGTAGGATGTTCAAATTCACTCTGTAGATGCATCTAATAAAATCTCGGTCGAGTTTGAATCTCAGTGACCTTGTCTTCAAGGTAAAGGTCAAAGGAAAATGATGTATTCGTTACATGACCTGGGACAGTTTGGCTGAGCAGGAACGGAGCGTGTTCATGACACCAGTGTGTTTGAATTGTTGGCGTTTATTTTTTTGTGGTGCTGTTTCACTTTTATTGTGTTTAATTCATCAGGTGCCTGATCCTGAGGGAGCTCCTCGTTTCTTCAGGCCCGGTGGCTGTCAGACTCCTCCAGCTGGCCCTTCAGTGGCAGTATGAGTTACTGAGGAGCAACCAAGTGACTCAGCCAGCTGCAGCTTACACATCAACGTCCTTCCAACACAGCCCTTCAGACCCGAACCTCACTAAATGTGAAGGTGGTGAAGAAGCTGTCCATTTCTTTGGAACATCTTCCTTGACCACAGTTTCAGGGGTGGTGTCAGCTGCGGGCAGACCCCCGTCCTTCAGCTCGTTTGACTCTGGTTTTGATGGCGCTGTAAACAGTCCGCTGGAGGCCTTGGGAGGGAGGGAAAGATTAGCTGGAACCAGAGACTTTGAGAAACCTGTCTTGAGCCCAACTCAGATCCATGAGATTATTCCCAGTGTTTCAGGCTCTGGGGATCAGAGGGAGGAGCCTGACTCGGGCTCTTTGGGAAACTCTTCTAAAGCTGATTCGCTCCATCTTGAGATCAAAGCAAGGTGCTCTGCTGCCTTGTCCAGTAACCCCTGGCTTAGTTTGCCAGTAGATGATTTGGAAAACTCTTACACTGCCAGTAGTACACAGAATTCTTCTTCAGACGCACGTCTCACTGCTAACCAGGCCAGCAAGTCTCGAGCTCAGCCTGCACAGAGGGCTGAACCCGAAGGACCGCAGAGCGGGGACTGGACACTGCATTCGCAGAGTGGTGTGGAACATCCCGAATTAAGTCCCATCTGCAACGTTCTCTCCAGCACGGTCATTGAAGGGGGAGACGAGTCCATCCCTTCCACAGAGGAGATTCCTACTCTCCTCTGGGATTCCTATGACCTCCATGACCAAAGTCCAGATGATGGGTAATTGACTCCAAATATAAAATATTGATAGATCAGTATGTTTCTTACAATGTCGTACTGATGCATTGTGGGGGTTTTCGTCTACAGAGTTTTTCTGACGACTCAAATCTCACCAAGAGTCGAAGGAAACTCCTCTTCCAGTTACCGTGGTTGCATGTTTGTCCTACTTGAGATCTTTTACTGTTTAGAAATGACGTGTGTCAGATTTGTTGAGCACTCACCTGCCAAACTGCAGCCAGAAAACTCCATACAATGGAGCCCAGTATTATACATTTTTATAACATGCAGGCACTAAATGGATTCCCATTCCCAGTTTGACTTACAGAGTGCCGACTTTGATTCCTCATGGCTGCAGAGGTGAACGGACGTTTTAGTAACCTGCCGAGAAACGGCTGAGAGAAGATGGCAGACTAAGGAAACGCAAACTTGCACCTTTTTATTAAAACGGAGTATTTATGGTCTTAGGTTTTTCCTTTAGAGTGGGTAAAAGGGATACTGCTGCTCTGCAGCTACATCCTGCCTTATCCGTTTAGAGCAACATGCCTCAGTGAGCTCATCTATTGTCACCTGCAAGGGAATTAGTCCCCCACCCCCCCAACCTGTGTTTTTATTTTTCAGTCACTGGGGTTCTCATGAGTTCTTAGTTTCCAGTGGAGCTGTAACGAGTAACCGTCTGATTCCTCTTTAGCAAAGCTAGTTATTCAGTACTTGTGACATCCAGAGTGCCTTTTTATTTTTCCACCAGAGAGGTGGAGATCTCTGTGAAGGACTGGGATCTGAGGGAACAGGAGGGTCTGAGGGAGGTGGAGAAGATCCTGGACAAGGCCAGTGAAATACTGGAGGTGAGGTGGCCCATACAGTAACTGCTGTAGCTCGTGATGACTTCCACTGAAATGTCGAGTCTAAACTGCTGATCAGAACATCTGAGAAACGAAGAGTTTTGGTTCTTGCGACTTCAGAACTGAAGAAGTTGTCGTTGCAGGAGGAAGAAAAAGTTCTGGCTCAGGAGGCTGCACTGGATGCACTGCTGAGGACTGAGGACGGGGAGACTCTCTGGCGACTGGGTGATAGTGAAGACCAGTTTGGTGCGGTAGGTTAAGGATGCAGCACATCAAATCTTGGAAGGATCTCTTTATCGGTGGCTCTTGCTTTTTCACATCAGTTGCTTTCTTGGTTCAGTTATTCCAAACTCCACCCAGTTATTTCTGTAACTGCTTTACATGGAACGGCTCATTTATGAAAATCTGGCCAAATGTATTAAACACAGCAAAACATGACTGCACCTCTGCTTCCTGGTCTCAACCAGGACAGTCAGCATGTGTGCTAATATAGCTGAAACATGTTTACGTGCTTACTGTTTCTTGCGTGCTGAAACGCAACACTGCCAGCTAAAGTGATGCTGCTGTGTGGATCAATGAACCAGAGTAGAGTAGGTGTAATAAAAAAACAAAACTGTGTAGGATCATAAACTTTGTCTGAACCTGGTCATTCCAAGAGTGGTTTATTTTTGGTCAGGCACCAACAGTACAAAATGCTGACCGAAACAAGTTAAACTGTGCCAGAGCGACCAAAACATGTAACCCACATTCAGGTCGATGCTTCCTAAAACCTTAGAAGCATCAAATGAGAGCAAAAGTAACGTCGGCACCAGGCAGGTACAGTTTGCTGACATTGAAATTATATTTTAAACCAAATCCCTTTATGAAAAATTCCTCCCATGTGTTGACTGCTTCATCTGTTCCGTACTTGCCACCAGGTGGCTGAATATGAATTTATGCAATTCCTTCCACAATGAATCTGTTCAGATTCATATAAAACCCCTCAAATTTCAGCTTAAAGCTAGCTTCCTCTCATGAGAGAATTTTATTTTTGAATGATGATGATGATAATGCCTTAGACTTCATGGTACCCAAAGACGCTTTACAATTCTGTGCACCATTCATTCACACCTCAATCACACTTGGTGGTGGTAAGCTACTAATGTAGCCACAGCTGCCCTGGGGCAGTCTGACAGGAGCATGGCTGCCAATTCACACCTACGGCCCCTCTGACCACACAACCACATTCACACTTAGGCTATGTGGGTTAAGTGTCTCGTCCAGGGACACAATGACAGTTGCACCTACAGTGGCCTAATACAGGTCTGCAAAAGGGCCACCTTTGATCACTTATACTTGTGCTGTTACTGCGCAGAAGCATAAATTATACCATTCCATTTATAATGGCATCAACTGACAACTGTCCACAGTAGTAATTTTAATAATTGATCAACATATTGAGTTTTATTCTGCCTTGGCTAAAAGCATTGGTTACAGCAGGATGGTGTTGGTTTAGATGAATCAACACCCCCAGTCATACGGTCAGTCATCAAACACAACCGCAGCAATCTTCCACTCCAGCTTATTAATTAACCAAAGACCTCATCGATCGTCTACCTGCTCTTAGTTTCTGATTTAGTTTTAGAATTCATGTAGATGTTAAAATGTTTTTTAAAGATTCAGTTGGCTTCTCTCAAAATGTAAATGATCCCACTCATTGTCTAATTGCATTCTGGAGCTTGTCCTGATGTGTCATAGAAACTGAATATTTAAGTGTTCCCTAAAAATCCTCCTACCTATTATTTACAACAGTGGAGTACTGGAGAATACATTTTATTACAGCATTTTCAGAAAAACATCTGTAACCGTGACTCCTCCACTCTTACTTTCAGTGCCATGTGTGAACACAATGCAGGACCGCTACCTAAACTTTACTCCCACGGAGTTCTTGTTAACAGGGTTACATCCTCACTGCGTACAGCCTTGTATCCTGGGGCCAATTAGAGATGCTTGGCGCCCTATACATGTCACAAATATGCACCTTAAAGCAGATAACCTGGACAGATGAATGGTGTTGCATTCATTTAGAAGATCTTTTGTTTGTCCTGGAAAAATATTGTTACTCTATAAATGTAACAATTGTGCTTTGAGTGCTCAGAGTAGTAAAGCACCATATAAAAACTAGTCCATTTACCATAGATAATCACAACCTTTCTTTGGTCATAGAGTCTTACATGATCCAGCTGTCTTAGCTTATTATAGACTGATTTCTAACCTTCCAAGAATTTATTTTGTTATTTAAAAAAAAATAAAAGCTGATCATCTGCAGAGGAATGGTTTATTTGAAGAGTTTCAGTCAGGATTTAGTGCACCATAGCACAGAACACTAGTAAAGGTTACAAATGATCTCATGGCCTCTGACCGTGGACTCATTGCTGTGCTTGTCCTGCTAAACCTCAGTGCAGTGTTTGAGACTGACAAGAATATTTTACTAGAGATTAGAACACACTGATATTAAAGGAACTGCACTGGAGTGGTTTGAATCTCCTCTAATATAACTCATTTGTGCATGTAAATGGAGTCTTCTTTGCACACAGGTTAGTCAGAGGTCCATAGGGTTCTGTGCTGGGACCAATACTTTTTGGATTATACATGCTTTGAAAACACTGCCTTCATTTTCATTGCTATGCAGACGATACTGAGCTCTATTCAGCTATGAAGCCAGATGTTACAATCAGCTAGTTAAACTACAGTTAGGTGATATTACTAAAAGTATTCACTCATATGCCTTTTACATGCTTTATAAATAGAATCCGCAACAAATGACAACGGGTGCCTCAAAGTGCTTTATATTGTAAAGTAATTACAACTTGAGTGACATCCCATTCTTAATGCATTGGGTTTAGTATGATGTCAGCACAGCCGTTGCAGCTACAACAGCTTCAGTTCTTCTGGGAAGGCTTTCCATAAGGTTTTAGTGTGTTTATTGTACTTGACCATTCTTGAAGTAGTGCATTTGAGGTTTGACATGCTGGAGAGAAGGCCTGGCTCACAGTCGCCGCTCTAATTCATCCCCAAGTTGTTCTATCAGGCTGATATCAGGACTCTGTGCAGGCCCGTCAAGTTCTTCCACACCAAACTTGCTTATCCATGTCTTTATGGACCTTACTTTGTGCACTGTTAATTCATTTACCACTAGTTTAAAAAAAAAGATGGTAATGGCCAGAATAGAAAAACCTAATTTGCCTATAGGGAAGTCCATAAACCAGTGGGTAACGTCACAGTAGCTGTCAACTTGTCTTTAAAAACTCCCGTTGGTATTCATTATATTTTTCTGCTTATTCTTATTTTTGAGATGTCGTCGTCATATGAGCTGACTAAAGCTGGTGGTCTTGGTTTTGAGGACTTCCTTGACTCCGCAGAATCTGACAGTCTCGGTGAGCTCACATCAGCTGAATCTGCATGTGAAACTAAGTCTACTGGGGATGATCTCTACAGCAAAGCTGCAACAGTATCTGAAGTATCCAACAGCAGGCCAGACCTGCTGACAGAGCTGAGAAAAGTTCACATACTGGACAAGCTAATCATGGAAGAGAACTTGAATATCCACAAGCTTCAATGCAACAAAGAAAGCCCCAACACTGCGTTCCCAGAGAGCAAACCTGTGGATGCAAATGTGCCATTGAATGTGAGCAAAGAGCGGGAGGCTTTATGGTTGCAGCTGGCAAGGGAGAAACGGGAGGTGGAGAAGAGTTTAGAAGAAGGGTGTAAAGTGGAAAAGGGCAAAGACCATGCTGAAGAGGTTGTAGAGCGTTCTATGACTGGAAAGCCAAGAAAAGAGACTGAGAATCGAGCACTCCGTGACTTCTTTCCAAATGGTTCTGGAACATCGGGAAGCAGGCTTTCCACAGATGAGTCTTTGAATATGTGCACTGCTAAAACTACTCAAGCAGTTTCAGATCTTAAGGTAACCGAAGTGGCTTCACTACAAAATGTGGCTCAGCTCCCACTTTCCCAGTGTCAAGATGCTTGTGGTTGTGCAATTAGTCTCTGTATTTGATAGAACTACCTTTTAACAATGTCTTTGATTTACAGGAACCCCCTGAAGAGGCAGGGGTCCAGTCGCATCAATACATCTATGGGAAAGAATTGGACGGATCTGGAGAAAATGCTTTTTTATGCCGTCCAGAAGCCTCTTTAACCCCTGAAATAAGGCTGGATGATGACGCCTGTGACCCAGGTAGAAAATCGCTCCTTCCTCCTGTATCCGAGCCAAGAATGTCTTCACTTCCTGTGACTGAATGCCTTGCTGAACTCAAAACTCCTCATTCCACAGAGGTGCTGAAATCAGCTCTGTCCTTAACAGATCAAGAGCAACATTTTGTGCAGCTTGATCTACAAGATAAAGTACTCGAAGAGCTGCCGGAGAATGTGTCTCCAGACTCCAGTTACAGCTTGGTTCCCAATCTAAATGTAATGGAAGATGGTAACAATAACCATGCACTCCCAGAGAACAGTCAGGCATCATTACAGCTCTTGTATAAAGTACTCACTAAAAAAGAAGAGAGGCCCCCATGTCCACTGCAACTAGACTTACAGCCAGCAGAGGAAATCCCCACTCCAGCAAATGAGCGACATCTTCAACAGTTGGTATCCCAAATGACTCCTGAGCAGCCTCTGGAGTTTGACCCGGGTGGAAGAGAAGAACCAAATGAAGAGCTACCTGATGGGGTTCAGAGCTCTGAGGCTCGGAGGACATCGTACTCTGGGTCACCTGGAAGCCAGACCCAGTTTCACAGCCACATGAAAGAGGTACATATCATCTTCTGCTGTGATCTTTTTGTCTTCATTAGGACCATTAAGCATATCACATGCAAAAAAAACCCCAAGCATTAAATTGACTGCAACTGTGAATTTGACAGTTTATTCACAATGTAGACTTGTAGAACATCTCAGTGCTTTGGAACCTCTGGAAGTTGGTAAAGATATCCCCCCCCCACCACCCCTTGTGTAACTGCAGATTGCTGATTTCAAGAGCCCCATTGTGCTGGATACAGGCTCTGGTCTGATGAAAGCAGGATTTGCAGACCAACACCTACCAAACATTATATTCCCCACAATAATTGGGGTGCCAAAGTATGAGGTAAGGGCAGTCGTGAAGCTTTTAGGAATGAGTCCACGTGTGGAAAGCTGCTGTTGATGTCAAATCACATTATTTCTATCATTTCAGATGATTTTTTTTAATGAATGCATTCCACATATGCTCAATTATTCTGCTACTGTTAAATATTTTGTTTTATTACATTAATATTTGAAGGATGCAGATATAACCTTAAAATATCTGAACCCTGTTCGGTACACTTCAGGTGTTTTCTGTAGTACTGATGTGTTTTAAAAAGCTGCAGCTGCATGCACATCTTTTTGCGTTTACATTTGCTGTTCATCATCAAGTAGTTATAAAATGCTTTAAGACCATCTGCCTGCAACTACATAAGACGAGAGCCTTTATTAGTCCCACATTTGGGAAATTGATATGATTACAGCAGCAAAATGAGCAGGAATTTTAAGTTTTGCTATAAGCCTTTTATTAAATCAGTAAAAATTTGGGCATTTACAGGTCTGTCTCTGAGGAAATCTTCTTGAATGGCAGCCTTGAGAGAGAAGCCTACATTGGCCATGATGCACAACACATGAGAGGGGTTCTGACTCTGAGGCGCCCCATGAAGAATGGGATCATTCACAGCTGGGATGAAATGGAAAAGGTGAGAAGCATGTCTGCACCTGTCGGCCTGATGGTGCTGCATTAATGTGCAAAGCAAGTAAAATGAAGTGCAGTTAAACACAGTGGCTGTGACGCCCTCACAAACGCACTGGGCTTGTAATGTGAACAGATGCTTTCTGTGTAGGACTAAGAAGTGATTTATGTTGATGTGCTTTTAAAAATGTGTTCTGTTCAGGTTAATAAAGGACGCATCAGTTTGAGTAATTTAGTTTTTAATCTTTTCAAGGCCTTTAAGAGGCCCAATCTGCTCTCTGTCAGTAACCTGCCTGCCTCCATATTTGACCATTTTGTGACAGTTGTGCGCTCTGTAATATTTGCTTACACGTCTAATTTTAATCACGTGTTTAACGACTGTGGGAAATGAAAGATTGGTTAATCCATGTGTCCTTCTCTTTTGGTACATAAATGGATGCACCCTCTTTATTACTGACCCTTCCACATGGCCAGCTGAAGCAGCATGTGGAGTCAGTTTGCCCTTGAAGGTTGCAGCAGTTTGACCTTATGACCTGAAGCTTCATGGGTACTGTGACTTTTCAACTTTGTAACACACAAGTTGAAAAGTGGTACTTTGTCTCCTTTATGATTTTGAAAAGTACAGTTCAAGTCTCAAATCCACTACTCAAAAACATTCAACTTTTTATTGAGTTTAGCTTTAAGTCACTTAAACATCTGATGTTGATGTGGTCAGCTTCAGCTGCTCTGGTCTTCATGAAGTTACCAACAGGTGCACTAGAGGGGCAACAATGACCCCCCCCCCCAAAAAACAGGAATGGTGTCACAGGTGGAGGACTCTCACATTTTCCCTCCTTATCTTTTCTGACTGGTTTTCACTAGTTCTGCATTTGGCTAGGGTCAGGGTCACTGCTGGCTAGCATGAGGTCATACCTGGACCCTACAGAGGCTTCACAGGTAGTCCAAGTCCTCCAGGATGGCACATCAATATGTACCATTACCAGAAGGTCTGCTGTGTCTCCCAGCACAGTCTCAGAGCATGGAGGAGACTCCAGGAGACAGGCACTTACTCTAGGAGAGCTGGACAGGGTCTGTAGAAGGTCCTTAACCCATCAGCAGGACCAGGATCTGCTCCTTTTGTGCAGGAGGAACAGGAGGAGCACTGCAGAGCTACAGAATGACCTCCAGCAGCCACTGGTGTGAATGTCAGCACTGTGGAGCCCAATAGGCATTTATCATAGAATACCAGAACTGGCAGGTCCACCACTGGTGCCCTGTGCTTTTCACAGATGAGAGCAGGTTCACCCTGAGCACATGTGACAGACCTGAAAGGGTCAGAAGAAGCCGTGGAGAATATGATGCTGCCTTTAACATCGTTCAGCAGGACTGGTTTGGTGGTGGGTCAATGATGGAGGCTTATCCATGGAGGGTCACACAGACCTCTACAGGCAACCGCACCCTGACTGCCATCAGGTATCAGGATGACATCCTTGGACCCACTGTCGCACCCTACGCTGGTGCAGAGGGTCCTGGGTTCCTCTTGGTGCATGACAATACCTGGCCTCATGTGGTGAGAGTAAGCATCATGGAGGATGAAGGAACTGATATCACTGACTGGCCCCCATGCTTGCCTGACCTAAATCCAACCTCTGACCCCTCCAGGTTTCACCTCAGTCCTCTGTAATCTCAGGGCAGGAGTATCCTCCTCAGGCTCAGCGTGCAGCTGCAGGGCCATTTGTCCCTGTGGGGTGAGTCAAGGAGGGTGGTGGCTGGACAGACCTGTGTTCAGAGTGCTCATCCACTTCGTCACACTTCTCCACCACTGAATATACTGTACCCGGCCACCTTTCTGCAGAGCTAGAATTAAGGTGTGTGTGGTTCTGTAGGCTCACTTACACTCCCCGCTTTACTTTCTTTTAGATCTGGCATCACACATTCCAGCAGCTGCGTGTGGAACCTGAGGATCACCCAGTTCTACTGACTGAAGCAGCCATGAACCCCCTGAAGAACCGGGAGCACATGGTTGAGATCATGTTTGAGTGTTTCAACGTGCCTTTTACTTATGTGGCCATGCAGGCAGTGCTGGCACTCTATGCAGCAGGAAGAACCACTGGTACTGTAGTCACTTGTTGTTTTTATGCACTGTTTTGTACACATGGATAAATGGCTGAAGGACCGATTTGTCTAAAGACTTGGTTCGTCTGTCTCGTGGTGTATTTAAACTCTTGGATGTCCTAAGCAGGATCATAGCTGGGATTTTTCTTGTAGGTGTGGTGTTTGACTCTGGGAATGGAGTGAGCCACAGCGTGCCTGTGTTTGAGGGCTACTCTCTGCCTCATGCTGTGCAGCGCTTTCCTCTGGCTGGATTAGATGTTACGATGCATCTTAAAAAGGTATTTGCCACTTTGATAGTTTATACACGGGCGATGGGCTTAGTTACAGTTGTGCTCAAAGGTTTGCGTACTCTGGCGTTTTTCAGAGAATGTGAATAACTCGTTTTCACTCCTGGTCAGTGGTTGGGTGAAGCCTTTTGTATCGCATGCTGTTTGACCTTTGTTTCTAAATGGTATATGTGTAAGCGGTGAGGCTGTGTGCTCCTGATGGATCGCTGCGTGTTTCAGAAAGGAAAAGATTAAAGGCTCTGTGGGAGAAGATGCTTTAACTTTCTAAAACAGGAAAAGAATATCAAAGAGATTCAAGGAACTGAGATGCCGGTCAGCGGTGTTCAAACTCTGCAAAGAGGAAAATGAGGGTTTCTGTTGGAACCCAGCCGCTGTCAGGTGAACCATGATCCAGAACACACGGCCGAGCCAACCGAGGGCTCCTGACCACAGTATCATTGAGCTGCTTTGGGGAGACCTCAGACATGCAGCTCATGCAAAACGGCTTCACCATCCAAGTAAATGAAGTGCCTCATCCACAGCCACCACCAAAGACTTCACGCGGTCGTGATACACTGTATTAAGAACTACGGTATGCCAACTTTAACTCGGTCATTTGTGGAGTCTGTCAAACACAGTTGTTTGTTAGTAAATGGCTTCACCCAAATCCCATTGTTCATGTTCTCTGAAAAATAGCCAAAAATCACACTCTGTCAGAGTACGTAAACTTTTGGGCACAACTGTAACTCCATTGCTGCACACCTGTTGTGTTTTGGCATGGTTTCTAAGTTTTCGTCTTTAAACTAAGCTGACGTGCCTGTGCCTGAAGCTTCTGCAGGAGCAGGGAGTGTGCATGCGTACCACGGCAGAGGAGGAGATAGTGAGGGAGATGAAGGAGAAGTGCTGCTGTGTGGCTCTCAACTATGAAGATGAGCTAAGTCAGGGGGGGTCATCCTGCAGAGAGATGCATTACACCATGCCAGATGGGCAGATTATTACCCTCAGCGCAGAGAGGTTCAGGTAACGGTCAGCGGGGGTGAGGATGGGGCTGCGCTCTGCTGTTACAACACTCAGGTCTTGAAGTGATGTTGAGGTCACCTGCCTCTTTCTATAGCACAGACCGTTTAGGGGTGTGTGTGTCTCTATCCAGGGCACCGGAGATTCTGTTCAGACCTGAGCTGATTGGGCGGGACCATTATGGGATGCACGAGAGCATCTTCAAGTCAGTCCTGAGGGCAGACATTGACCTGAGGCGCTGCCTCCTGGGGAACATTGTACTGTCAGGTAACACTTGGTTTTTAAGGTGCTGAAATACCAGATCTGAAAACTTTGCTTCCATCTGCTGTTTTGTTTTCTCTTCCTGAAGGTGGGAATACTCTGCTGCCCGGCCTTCCTGAGCGACTGCAGGCTGAGATCAGAGGCCTGCTGCCCACAGACATGGGGGGGACAGTTTGCGTCACCAGCCCCAAAGACAGAGACTTCTCAGTGTGGAGCGGAGGAGCAGTGCTGGCCAACTTGCCCACCTTTATCTCTGCATGGATCAGTCAGGAAGAGTATGAGGAGTACGGACCGCAGATTGTCTTCAGGAAGTGTTTCTGAGCCCGACTGTTACTGCAGCTCGTTTCATCAGGAGCGCTGAGCCAGCAGGACCCCTGACTGCCTGTGGAGTCCTGTTTCCTGTTCTTCAGTTCAGGCCTCTTCACACCAAACGCTCCCCTACAGACCTGACCATGAAGTTCAAAACATTCCCATCCCTATCCTGGTTGTTGCTGTTGTCACTGAACCCTCTGAGTGTGTGTCGGGCTGAGGCTTAGGTTCTGTTTGTGTCCCAGGAACTTCAGCCTAACTATATCAATGTTTTGTGGTTTAGGGGCCAGAACTGAAGCTGGCCTTTTAATGTCTGTCTGTTTCCAGAATAAGCAGCTGAGGGCCATGAAATCTTAATGTGCCAATTTTAAATTATGCATTTATCTAATATTATCAAATAATGCTATTTATTTTATATTTTTTTAAATCAAATTTGATTACTTTGTGCTACATATGGTGAAACCTGCTCAGTCCCGCTGTGACATTAACCTGTGTTAATATCAGCGCTGATGAGTATTAAAGCCTCTGCAGACATCTTTGTCATAAGCAGTTTGAAATGATTAATAGGGCTCAGACTGTTACTGCAGCAGCCCTGTATCATTTCCAGCCACTCTAATGCTCATCAAACAGCTGCAGCGTTCATGAGTGCTTCCTTCAGAGCAGGGAAGGGAACTGTGGGATGTGGCATCACTGAAGTTTATATCTGAGTGTAGTGTCTCCAGTGTTTTGTGAGAGATGTGTGTGTTGTATGTGCCTACTTGTATAACAGTGATTCTCTTAGGGAAATGTGTTCCAGTGATGCCAAACTGCTTCATTCCCATGAATTGTGAAAACACAGACAGTCCATGCTATTAGACTTGGTTGACACAGATTTATTCTCTGCATGAAATTTAGTTGTATGTGTTTGAATTTCACGTGTGTGTGTGTGTCTGTGTGCACGCTCCTTTGCATGTGTTTCTTTGTATTTTTGCCAAGTGCCGGCCTAAAAGCATGGACTCTGTCATGTGGCTAAAGCTCTGCTCTCGAGAGGAAGCGTGACTGCAGGAGCTGCAGTTTCTGACATGTCTGAAGAGAGCAGGCTCGGAGTCCAGCAGTTTCTCACCTAAACTCTGCCATTTGTCATGTGATTTTTCTAAATAAATATGTAATCCTCATCCTGTTGTGCTGATCATCTCTGTATATTGTGAGGCTAGCACAGGAACAGATCTGCTTTTTAATATGTGCCTAAGTAAGAAATTGATACGTTTCTCCCTGGTGCATGTATCCAGTGTTGAGCACTGTCCACAGTGAGCTCAGCTGCTGCTCTCCATGTTAATTGCTGTAGACGGTCATGGTGGGATTCCCAGAGTTGAGGTGTTTGAGTCTTGGTGCAGATTCTTGGCATTCTAAATATCAGGCTGTCCTAAAAGCTCCCTGAAAAGCCTTCAGCTGATCCAAAATGCTGCAGCTAGAGTACTGACAGGGACTAGAAAGAGAGAGCAGATTTCTCCCATATTGGCTTCTCTTCATTGGCTCCCTGTTAAATCTAGAGTAGAATTTAAAATCCTTCTCCTCACATACAAGGTCTTGAATAATCAGGCCCCATCTTATCTCAAAGACCTCATAGTACCGTATCACCCCAATAGAGCACTTCGTTCTCAGACTGCTGGCTTACTTGTGGTTCCTAGGATACTTCAGAGTAGAATGGGAGGCAGAGCTGAAGGCTTCGCTCCCATCATGTACTGAGGGTTAGTTGTCGGCACTGCTCTGGTAATTTGCCCGACATCTCCTGGCTGTCACACTCAGACCCTGAATGCCCCTGAGTCACTGTCAGCGCTCAGACCGTGTACTGACGCGCCATCACTCAAAGGCTGTTTCACGGCGGCGCCCTCTAGTGGACACAGTTACGTAAAACTTGCCTAATTAGCACTGTTACTGTGGCAACTGGCTATCAACAACTCGCTGTCGCTTCCTGGGTACCTGTTGTTGTTGTTGTTTACAGTGGAAATGTCTCGGGCTCGTCCGGAGAGCCCGCTGAAAAGCATAACGGGGCACATAGTGCAGCAGTGCGCAGTGAGGGGCCATGCGGTATCGGAGCTTTTGGCAGCTTTTATGGTCAGTAAATCCAAGTAGCCAGTTAGCCGCTGAGCTAACCCTAGCTGCTATTATAATGAGTCACATATCCACAGGTGACAGCTGTGCTGCATGACCCAAGAAATGGCTTCAGTGCTGACCGGACCCTTACTGAAGAAGATGTTCAAAGGCTCCAAGAGGTGAGCCACTACATGTCTTCGTCTAACCAGATGATGCTTAAACGCTTTAAGGTCACTGTGTCCGTTTGAAGGAAGTGGGAGCTTCCAGCAGCCCCCACTGTGGGCTCAGGAGACAGACACCCTTCAGACTTTAACTGTCAGCTTGACCAGGATCAGGTGACCCTGGACTATCCAGCAGTTATCCTGCTATAGACTTCCCATGATGCACAGCATTCTGCGGTTTCATTTAGAAAGTGCCAGGTCACATGTCAGGGTGTGTTATGTTGTATTAGACAGAAGCCCCTAACAGTCAGAAGGTCCCCCACCATTTCAACAGGAAGAGACGCTGTTGCTGCATGTCGTAGACTTTGCTCATCAGAAGGTTGGTGGGTTGATCCCTGGCTGCTCCAGTCTGTGCTCTGAGTGCTCCTTTATAAGAGCGTATCATTGGTCCATCACTTCCATTTGAATCTGACTTCTCTCCGATTAAAGCCTTTGGTGTAAGACTAATGTCCCTCCACATGTTTTCAGCTGTGTCTGGATAAACTCTCGGAACAGTGCAGCCCATCCCTCGACACAATCAAAATGCAGCTGTGTTTTGAAATGAATTATACTTCTCGCCGTGAGTATGAACTCATTTTGGTTTTATGTGGAATGAATGTAATGTCTTTGATAGAGGTTGTTTAAATGTCAACGACCACACATTAGATGAGCAGGAGCACCTTTAGGCGACTGTTATGATTTGGTGCTGTATAAATGGAATAGAATTGGATTCTTCTTTGAGGGCTACTTTTATCAGCTTTTCGATGATATTTTTCAGGGTGGGGAGCTGTGCCTTTTTCAGTAGGTGTGTGAGCACTTGTGTGACAGTCTGTGAATGAAGCTTGTAGTAAAAAAGCCCTTTGAGTCCTCAAATGGAGCACGAGTGCTATATAGATACCAGTCTAACAGTCCTGTCACAAATAAACGGTGCACCCACTGCTAAAATAACTAAATTCACTTATGAACACACAAGAGCAATGAACTTCTGCCACCACTGCTGACGTCCTGTTTGCAGCAGCAGCGCTGACCGCAGCAGGTTACTGTAGGGTTGTGCTAAGTTGGTTCATTTTGTGTCATTATGTGAGTGTGCACAAAGCCCAGTACATTGATGGCTACCTTAATACCCGTAATCTCTGACATGGATTTTAGGCTTAGGTGGTGAACCATCTACTGCACGGAAAGCCTGGCTATGTTGAACTTGTTTCATGGAGCCACTAGAGGTCATAAACCTCTTCAATTATCATATTACCAGGCTAGTTGAAGCATTGCAAAGCTTTTCTCAAGTTATTGTATGTGGATTTATTTAGTCATCTTTGGGCTGTTGCAGTGGTCTGCCTCACTGAGGCCACTACATTATTGCCACTAAAGTAGCAATAATGTAAGCATACATACATCTGTACCCATACAGACATACATAACTGTATAAACAACATAAAATCAACAATTTGAGATTGAGAAGGGCGGTGCAGCTACACAGCCCCACCGAGTTCAGCAGTCTCACAGCTTCAGGGAAGAAGCTGTTCCTCAGTCAGGTGGTCCTGCTCTTGATGCCCCTCAGCCTCCTACCTGAGGGGAGGGGAACAGAAAGTGTGTGTGCTGTGTGTGTGTGTGGGGGGCCCTTTTCCTGCATCTGGTGGTATAAATGTCTGTGGTGGTGGAGAAGCTGACTCCAGCAGTCCTGTGTGCAGCCTTCACCACCCTCTGCAGAGCTTTCTTCTCTGTGCCACACAGGGATGCAGGAGCCCAGGACGCTCTCCACCACACCTTTTCTAAGTGTGTAACTAAGAAAGGGAAACGTTTTATGCTATACACAAGTGTTTCAACAGATAACCAAAAGAAAACCAAAATACAGGAGTCAGGACAAACAGGAACAATGCTGTTATGGGTTTTGATGGTGTTGACCGTTCTGTTTGAGTAGGTGAGTTTTTGGAGGTTATACACCAGGCAGAAGAGTCCAGGCTGAGTCCACTATGCAGAGAGATCACTGACAGCAGGGGCAAAACAAGGGAGGAGTTCAGACGCCCTGTACCGGAAGATCATCACCTATATCCTGCTGCGCTCTGCCATGGGTTCACCTACAGATGCCAACATTGTGGAAGAGGCTACAGGTCTCACACTGCAGCACCGCACTACACCAAAGGCTGTGCCACAAAGGCTGCTACTCCCAAATGTTGTTCCAGTCTTCCAGACAGCACTTTCTACTATTCTCTGTGCATCTCCAACACACTGTGAGCTGACTGAACTTAAATCTGTTTCTGGTGAATGGAGTCAGCTGACCTAGACTCCCAATTACAAAGATCAGGATCTGAAAGGGAGCGAACTGTAAGCAGTTCCCAGAGTGCAGCAACAGTTTCAACAGCCACATAATGTAGTCTAACAATTAGGTGTCCACATGCATTCAACCATGCAGAGAATAATAATGATGGTAATAATGATTATGTATGCAGTGTGTCTGACGTTTGATATTCTCTTGCCTCAGCTGTCCTGCAGAGCATCTTCCCTCAGACTGAACTGGGAACCTTTATGGCGCCCTTAAAGAGAGACCAGGAGCAACAGCTCGATGAGCTCACCATGATTGTCACTGGGATCCGACTCTTCAATAAAGCCAGCAAGAGGGGAGAAGAGGTCCACATCCATGAACTAAGTACAGTTTTTCTGCTTATGTTTAATTTTACCAGCTTCAGAGGGATTGTTAGATTGATCTCAGTGGCTGTCTCTTCACTATTTGAAATTATTAAGCTGTTGCATGCAGTTAAGAATATATATATATATATTATATATATATCTAAAAAAAATGACACTACAAAGTTGTTGGCTGAACAAAAGGAAACATTTTAATACATCCACAATTAGTAACACAAGATGTGTGTGGATGAGCCCTGTGCAGAGGTTGGTTTCAGTGTTCAGATAAAGAGTTCAGTCCATGAAAGTGATAGTTTCACCTTTTCTGTTTTCTCTGTAGTGCCTGCAACTCTCGAAGAGGCCTTTGCAGTCACCAGTGAGAGCATAGAAAACGAGCTGCGTGTGACACACACTTTGGTGTGCAAATATACCGCTGCGCTGGAGAGGCTAACAAACCCTGACGTTCAGCTGGGACAGGCTGACGTGCCCGTCGCCCTGCTCAGAGCGGCGCTGTACAATGTCAGACAGCACGAGGTTTTCCTCAAAACGTTGCAGGTGAGACGGCAGCAGTTTAGTGACTTGAAGTTTTATAAATTGTCTATTTTCATGGCGACTGCACCTGTTATAACATGTAATATCATTTAACAATAACAACTTTCAGTACTTTACAAAAGTCTTGACCCACCGTTCATTTCTTTATATTTTGGAGAAATGAGTGCAGCGATTTAATGAAATGTCAGGTGGAAAATAAATACAGAACATTAAGCTGTGTACACACTGGAAGCAATTCGCTCATCGCACACTGCTTTGGAGCTGATGGTGGTTGCTTGTTGACGTTCCATGCTCTAGTTGCCTCAGTGGTCCTAAAATGTATACTATTTAACACAAGTATTCCCTCACCATCCAGATCACTGAATCCAGGTGTTCCAGTCAGTCCCACAGGTGTATAAACCAGCACCTAGGCACGCAGACTGCTTCTGCAAACATCAGTGAAAGAATGGGTCGCTCTCAGGAGCTCAGTGTGGTTATACCTGTGCAACAAGTCCAGTTGTGTCATGGTCCCGTGTCAAGGACCCAGTCTTTTCTCGGTTTGGAACGCCGGCTCTGTTTATGTGCTGTCTGGGATCGTGTTCTAGGGTTTGACTTTCTGTTTGGTATTTTCATTCCGAGGCTTTCTCAGCTTTGATTAGCCACGTTCTGTTTCAACTTTCTAAGTCAAAGTTGCACAAATCGGATTTTCGCTCTAGTCTGATGGCTTCTGCAGGTCCCGATTTTTCCCAACATTAATTCCGATAAAATCATCACCTAAATTGGATCGTACAAATCAGATTTTCGCCTACCTCGTTTAAAAAATCTGGTCCCATTGTAACGCAGTTTCAATCAAATGTGATCGCATAAGTTGGATGAATTTAGTAAAAAGCCCTCCTCAGCTCCCGTCCGCCCACTTCCAATATCTACACAAACTCCACGCATCGGCTCGTTCACGCACAACTACACACCGTAACGACACCTGTCTGGATTGGCTGCACTGGGCAAATCAGTTCATTTCACCGGAGTCAGTCATGGCAAGCGCAGGAGGTGAGCGTAAGCTACAAACTCACACTTACGAGCAAAAATATGAAATTATAATATTTGTGTAAGCAAATCCAGGGATGAAGCATAAAGTCACTGCTGCAAAATTTGATGTTAGACCCCAAACTGTCTGATATTTTGAAAAATCTGATTTTATCCGACTTACAAGACAGATTTATTTATTAATTTATTTTTTTACAAGTCGGATGAAATTCCATGGGCCGTTTGAATCCGACTCAGGCGATGTTTACTGTATTCCACAGTCAACTCTCAGTGGTATTAACTCTAAAGAGCTTGAACGCCATTATTTGGTATGACCATCTTTATTCTACAACACAGCTTAAACTCTTTGACAAGTTGTCTTGTAATTTCTTTACAAGAAATCAGGGAATGTTCCCAGACTTCTCGAAGGACACTCAAAGCTCTTTGAATGGTAGCTGCCTTGTTCTGTCAGGATGACCCCACACTACTTCTATAAGACTGAGGTCGGGCTCTGGGAGTTCAATCCATGACCTCCTTTATGGGTTTTTCTATCCAGGTATGCTTTTACTGCATTGGCAGTGTGTTTTCTGCTTTCATAAATCCATCAGTTTTGACAAGATCCCCAAAAACACTAATAGCCAAATACAGCCTCCACACTGACGCGTGACAGTAGGCCCTTTCTGGGAGTGCTGGCTCTACAGAGAAAACAGAAAAGGTGAAACTATCACTTTCATGGACTGAACTCTTTATCTGAACACTGAAACCAACCTCTGCACAGGGCTCATCCACACACATCTTGTGTTACTAATTGTGGATGTCCCACGACTGAACTAGACTGCCAGACACACAGTATATATACTATCTGAATTATAATGTAGTCAATCACAAAATGAAATCCTGATAATAAGATTTCTGATTTTAATAAGCTGTAATACATAATGAACAAAATGAAAACAAAGACTGGACATATTTCAATTTATATGTGATGAATATAGAAGACATGAAAGGGTGAGTGTGAATGGTTGCCTCTCTGTGTTGGCCCTGCAACAGGCTGGCCACCTGTACAGGTGTACCCTGCCAGCTGGGATCGACTCCCCCCCCCCGAACAGGATAAGTGGAGGAGAATGGATGAAGGTTTCTTTTTTTAAAGAAGGATAACTTTATTGATTCCAGAGGGACATTCATGTCTGACAGCTCATCTGCTATTTGTATGAGGATTGAAAAGCGTGATGTTTGTGGGTACGGATGCTTTTGTGTTGCTCCATGTTACAACAGAGAGGAGTCCTCCAGCACCGAGGTTTCTTTGCTCTAGAGTGGGTGATCAGAGTTGTTCAGGATGGTCTGATCTAACCTGCCAAGGATTGTTATGACTGAATTCTCATGGTACACAATGTGGTCGCATACCAACTGCTAATCATCTGCACACATCTGTGTGACTGTATGAGGGGAAACCAGGTAGATCCACACTGGAGTCTGAGGTTTTGGAGTCTGTGGTGTTTTGGTTCATGTTTCAGTAAAACATGGCACTGCACTCACATGTACTTTGAGCCTTCACTAATATCTCCAGCTCATCACTTTTGCTGGGCAGAGTTTACATTTCCCATGACGACTGTTGGTAAAAAGAAGGCTTATATCTCCGCTTCCAAGCCTCCACCTTTACACCAGCACAGCAACCATGAAAACACCTCTTTATCTTGGCTGGAGTGGGGTGGTATCTTCCACATTTGCTCCATTTCAATGAAAAAAGGTCTTCTCTCGGGTAAACTCTTCTCCTCACAGAAGCATCCATCAGACAAAAACAACAACAAAGATAAAGATCAGAGCTACCAGACTGTGCTGCCACCAGCTGAAGGGCACGCTCTGGAAATGAAATTATGAAAAAATCTGTGCACAAACAGTAAGTGTGTATGTGCACACCATGTGTATGTCAGTGAATCAGTATCAATCTAAAAGGAAAGTTTATGGAATCTGCATACCGTCACGTCCCCGTGTGGATACCACATCCTCTGTATACGCAAACGCGCTGACTTCCAGGGGCAGCGTAGAGTGACGACGATGTAAGAGAATCCTTACAGGGCAAGAAAGCAGGAGAAATTCTGACTGAAAGAACTGAAATAAGTGTCTAAGGAGGAAACCAGCTTTCCAAGGTGTTTCCTCCAGAGGGCCTATCAGGCTGAAATAATGGAGTATTATATCGGCCTGAGCTTAATTTCCCCCTGAGGTACTCACTGTGGCTCAATTGGGGGGGGGGAGCCACTAGGAGACTAAAAGAAGAAACCAGGTGGAGTGCAAGGAGCATGTGATCTGTGAGCCTGAGATGAGGACAAATAAGAATCCAAATTCTCTAAACTAGTAAAAAAGACAAACTGAAAATCTTGGGATGTTTACTATTTTACTTCATTTTTTGGTTTTATTTATTTGTAATGCTGAGGATTTTTTTGACCTGTGGTGATTTGGACAACTGTAAATTATGACTAGGAATAACAACACTGATTATTTTGTATGTGACATGGTTGTATGCACAGTTTATGCACAGATTTGTGCGTAGGCTTTTTGTGAATGAGGCCCATTGCTATGATTTGACACCCAGTCTGAAAGACCTCAGGAAACCGCTTCAAAGCTGGAGCAGACTCATCCTCCCAGCTGTTTATTCTGTTTGCATCTTATCGAAGGGGAATTTGTTTTCAGAGTAAAATATTTAGTGAAATATAAATGTTCCTTTTTTCCCTTATTTTCCTTTTAAAGGTTGATGTGAATTTATGTGCCAAGCATGTTGAAATCCTGCAGCGTGATGTGTCGTCACAGTTGAAACTGCTCAAAGAAACGGTGCAGGCAAAGGCAGCGTTACCAACTGCAGAAGTTTTTGTAAGTGTTTTGATGGCCGCCCTTATGTTGGTGCTGCTGATGTGTCGTGTTATATTTCATGTGTGGTGTGGTATCTTGTGTTTACCTCTGTCTCTGTAGCGACAGCCTTTATTGTGTCGTTCTTCATACTTTCTTTCAGCCACTATTCAAGATGCTGTCTAAGTTCTGGTCTGGACTTCGGGAGGAGGGCGAGTTGCTGAACATCCTCAGGAACATCATGCTCAGTCTCCAGCCCTTCCTTGGCTCCCAGGCCAAGATTTTCTCTGAAGCTTATCTGGACAGTGTGCTGGAGGACTCAGAGGTGAAGACAGACAAACAGAGATTGCTTGAGTCTTCAGGTATGGCCAACAGCCTGAGATTAATCAATTCCATGCCCCACAAGACAGAGGAAAAAAGATCCATGTTTTTGTGATCCATGCTAGCCTGAAGGTTGTCTTTCATTTTGCCTTCCAGATGACCGCATTGATCCAGTTCAGCTAAAGACTCAGGAATGGCTTTTTCCTGAAACAGCAGCCAGTTTTAATGAGCTCCCCTCCAATATAATGGACTCTGTGGCTACACGCTTGTGAACAGAGATGGCCTTCTACTTCCAGGTACTTTTTTCACAGGGTTCCAGTGCCTTCAGAAAAGGCTTTAGATTAGGTACAGCCAGGGCCGGCCCAAGCCTCGAAGAGGCCCTAAGCAAAAGTTGGTTGGGCCCCCTCCATGGCACTTCATTGTCACCTGACTAACCATTATTAATGCTGGAGGGTTCAAGTTGAATTTCTTTTTTTTTTTTTTTGGATACATTGCTGTTTCAGCCTCATGTACACAAGCCTGTTGAAAAACAATGTATTTCAGTATGATAAATATTGTAAAGCAAGTATCGATGCACATCATATCCAGTCTAGAGGGCATAGGTGTCATGTTGGACTGGTTTCATCCAAAAGATGCATATTTTTGCATAAATATGCAAATGCACCTACTTACAGACTAGTAAATAAGCCATTTGTAATATATGAATAATTAAGCAGCATACAGAATTGCTGAGCATCAGTGGAATAATATCTAACACAAGTGGTCAGCAATTGGGCCCAGTGCTGCAAGAAGTGCAGAAAATGTTATTACACTGTTATACCACAAAATGACGTGGTGCCACCCCAAGACCACAAATGAAGCATAAAAGTGAGGTCTACTAGTCTGTGACCTGACCACAGTGTGAAAACAGCAAAACGCTGTCACCTCAGTAACAGAGTAAACCAGTCGGATCAAACCACCACAGCTCACGGATGCAGTCATGTCTCTGAACATGCGTGAATAAAGACACGATATGCCCAGCTAGCATGTCCCGTTCACTGAACCTTGTAATTATTCAACAGTCCTGACATGTAAGTGTCAGGATTCAGCAGTGTGGCAGACAGGATAAGGACCCAAACACAGGACTCAGGAGGGAAAGCGTGAACTCAGTAATACACAGCTTTATTGCTGGTTGCACATCAGCTACAAGGAAGCTAGGAAAGCTCAACTGGAGCTAATAACTCAGCAACTAGGACTACACATGAAACCAAGTAGGCACTCATGTGCCATGGAGGGACATTTAAATTTGTGCCTGCACCTTCAGATATGAAGGATCATACCTATGTCTTATTGTTGGAGAAGGGGTCCCTTCCAAGCAAAAAATGCAAAGGAAAGAGACAGCACTAACTGAGCCACAGAGATTAAGCTACACAAAACTGACTAAAATTCTTGTAATTTTCCTCTTTGGGGATCCACACTCACTCTGCACACCTCCATCGGTCAGCAACCAGTAGCTGTTTCGGAAAGCCAAATGAAAGGAAACGGGCAATAAAAGCCGACTGTTTCTTGACCCTCTCTCTTATCCCGTGCCACTCTGCCCCACTTTTCCAAAGGGTGTTTCATAGGTCAGATTAGGCTTTCTTCTTTTATGGACAGCTATGGCTCAGGTAGTAGAGCGGGTTGTCTGCCAATCAGAATGTCAGTGTACTGATCCTCCTCCAGCCCATGTGTCGCCATGTCCTTGGGCAAGATATTGAACTATGAGTTACCCTCAATGCATCCATTGGAGTGTGAATGTTTGCGTGAATGTTAAAGTGCTTAGGTACAGATAAAAGCACTATATGAATGTGTGTGTGATTGGGTGAATGAGCTTTGAGTCCTCCAAACTGCATAGAAAGGCACTATTTAAGTCCATTTAACATTTGTGTCTCCTCTTAAGTAGCTGTCTTATATTGTCTTTTGAGGATTTGAAGCTGCTTGTGGTTGACTTATTATGGTGGCTCTGCAACGCATGGTTCAGATAGATTGCTTTGTGTTACCTTTCGCAATATGGCCAAACTTTTCTGAAGCATAGCTGACAGCAATAGAAAGCATTGCATTAAGCTGACTTTCTGCATTTCCTTTGGGTGTGGCTTGAATAATATTGAACACATTCTTGTGGTCTCCAGTTTCTGGCCAAAGGCCACTTAATCCATTGTTGTCAAACTACTCAGGACTGAATCGGAAACCCTGGTACATGGTAGGACAAGGCCCTGTGGGTTGCCTCCTGGCCAGGCTCCTCCTGCATGAAATATATACAGCACATCTATGTTGTGGCATGTGTTCCCTTATACAGCAGGTTTGCCAGAGAAACTCAGAATAATTTTCTCCAAGCATTCCAGTGTGTTTCAGATCCAGCCACACTCAAAAATGGGTTCATCCCAAGAACAAAACTCCCAAACACCAGATAAGCAACATAGTGCATGCTGTGCAGTGCAGTGAGGAGTGCTTGGACCACTCCACAAACGCATGGCACAACATGGAAGAGCCACCTCAACAGGACCGGACTCAGCTGTACAGCTGCACCTAAAGGTCAAAGGGCACTCTTTTGAGGATGCCAGTGTTCACATTTTATACCAGGAAGACAGATGGTTTGAAAGAGGAGTAAAAGAGGCCGTCTATGTCCACTGTGAACAACCATCACTGAACAGAGGAGGTGGATTACGACTCTGGTTTTCAGCCGCCTACACTGCAGTCTCGAGATCCCTCAACCTTGCTCCATGGTTCATGTGATGAATCACATGATTAATTCAATTCAATTTTATTTATAAAGCACCAAGTCACAACAAACAGTTGCCTCAAGTTGCTTTATATTGTAAGGTAAAGACCCTACAATAATTACAGGGAAAACCCAACAGTCAAAACGACCCCCTATGAGCAAGCACTTGGCGACAGTTGGAAGGAAAAACCCCCTTTTAACAGGAAGAAACCTCCAGCAGAACCAGGCTCAGGGAGGGGCAGTCATCTGCTGTCACTGAGAGCGATGTGCTCTATTGGGGTGATACGGTACTATGAGGTCTTTGAGATAAGATGGGGCCTGATTATTCAAGACCTTGTATGTGAGGAGAAGGATTTTAAATTCTACTCTAGATTTAACAGGGAGCCAATGAAGAGAAGCCAATATGGGAGAAATCTGCTCTCTCGCTCTAGTCCCTGTCAGTACTCTAGCTGCAGCATTTTGGATCAGCTGAAGGCTTTTCAGGGAGCTTTTAGGACAGCCTGATAATAATGAATTACAATAGTCCAGTCTAGAAGTAATAAATGCATGGATTAACTTTTCAGCATCAGTCTGAGATACACTGAAGGACAAAAATTATTAGTGAGCCAGTGACTACCTTAAAGGGACCAAGCCCCACTAGGGTTTAATATCTGGATTCAGAGATGAAATGTCTTCAAAAATTAAAGACCAGTTGCCTTTTATTTTTTCTTAAGCGCTGCGACGACCATAGCCTGGATGAAACCCATACTGACCTAATTATATAGTGCTTTTCTACTCTCAAAGCACTTTTTACTACAAGCCCCATTTACCCAATCACATACACATTCATACAAGCACTTTTTTCTGTGCCTAAGTGCCTTGTCTAACATTCACATATACACTCACATCTGATGGATGCATCGAGGGTTCAGTATCTTCCCCGTGTAATTAGGGAGCAGGGGTTAAGAGTTTGTGTGGTTGACTGCAAATTTAAATTATCATAGATCAAAGTGAGGTTGAAGACTGAAATTATATTACTAAATATTTGTCTCTTGTAGGTAATCCAAACATTGGAGTCCTGAAACACAAGGAGAAGCTCTATGTTTTTACCTCCAAAGAAGCTGCTGTGAAATTTGCCTTCAGTCCAGACAGCTTTGTCAGTGAGGTGGCAGAAAAAGCCAAATGCTTCCCTGAACTCATTCATCTCCTCAGACTCCAACAGTTTTCCAGTCTCAGCCTGTACTCTGAGGTGACTGCACTCTTTTGGGTAACTTCCTTCCATGCTTGTTATTTTCACAGCAATGACAGACAGCTGTCTGATTTTTTTTCTTTGTTCTAATAGCCAGAACACACATTTCAACTATATTAAATTCACAAGAGAACCTGAAACTTTCTAACATTTGCACTATATGGTGGTAGTATTAAAACTGTAACTGTAGCTGCAACTGTGGGACTTGACATGGTTTTGACTTTTGGTTTTGCAGATGCAGCCAAGGGAGGGTTTAGTGGTGAAGCCCATTATAAAATGTGAGAGTGGCACCCAGACTGAAATTCACCCTGTGGAGAGAAACATCGTCAAGTCATACGAGTGGAATGAGTGGGAGCTTAGACGAAAAGCTCTCAAACTGGTGAGCCACGTTCATTTTCACTTCACTCTTTCCCCTCACGTTCTGATTTCCAGATGTGTTGAAACATAGATTATATGTTTACTTCTACAAGGTAGTGTTGTGAAATTTATTGAATGTTAAAACTGGATTGCTTGTAGCATTTTTGCAATATAAACTGTTCTGTTTTTAAATGATCAGATTCATGAATTTAAAAGCCTGATCAGCAGTAGCAGAAAAGTAGCACGGAAATCACTCTTTCTACTTTCTGATTGGGTGGGGGGGGGCACATATACTTTCACAGTTTGATGTGGTTGGCTTTAACAGAAATTAAAATTTCCCTCATTCATCTTTTCTGACTATGCTTATATTAGATTTTCAATTAGATGTGCATTCTTGTGGTGATTTTAAAAAATGATTTGCAGTACCAGACAGAAGTTTGGACACAGCTTGTAATTCAGAGGTTTTTCATTATTTAGAAATTGTCTGCATTGTAGATTAATACCAACGTCATCCAAACTATGAAGAAATACATATGGAATTATTTAGTAAACAAAAAAGTGTTAAACAAACCAGAATATGTTCTATATTTAGATTCTTCAAAGTACGCTCCTCCTGCTTAGATGACAGCTTTCACCTTTTCTCAGTCAGCTTTATGAGGCAGTCGCCTGGAATAGCTTTCCTGTAACAGCTGGGCCTGCCCTCTTAAGAGGTGGAGTTGGTATACAGTGAGTAGCCCCATCTGAGTAATGTACTGATCCATATTATGGCAAGAACGACTCAACCAAGTAAAGAAAAACAACAGTCCATCATTACATTAAGATATGAAGGTCAGTCAAAATTTCAAGAACTTTGAAAGTTTCCTCAAGTGTGGTTGTAGAGACCATCAAAGGTTATGATGAACCTGGCTCTCACCAGGACCGCCCCAGGAAAGGAAGACCGTGAGTTCCCTCTGATGCTCAGGATCAGTTCATCAGAGTTACCAGCCTCAGAAACCACAAGTTAACAGCACCCCACATAAGAGCCCACCTAAACGAGTTCAAGCAGCACACACATCTCATCATCAGCTGTTCAGATGAGACTCTGTGAAGCTGGACTTTATGGTCGATTTGCTGCAAAGAAGAGAACAACAAGAGGAAGAGAATGGCTTGTGCCAAGGAACACAAGGAATGGACATTAGACCAGTGGGAATCTGTCCTTTGGTCCGAGGAGTCCGAATTTGAGACTTTGGGTTCCAAACACCATGTCTCTGTAAGACACAGTAACAGGTGAGCGGACGGTTCCTGTTTAGTTCCCACTGTGAAGTATGGAGGAGGAAGTGTGATGGTATGGGGGTGCTTTGCTGGTGACACTGTTGGTGATTTATTAAAAATCCAAGGCACACTTAACCAGCATGGCTACCACAGCACTCTGTAGCAACATGCCATCCCATCTGGTTTGCGCTTAGTGGGACCATCATTTGTTTTTCAACAGGACAATGACCCCAAACACGCCTCCAGGCTCTGTAAGGGTTATTTGACCAAGACAGAGGGTGATGGAGTGTTGGGTCAGATGACCCACAATCACCTGATCTAAACCCAGCTGAGATGGTTTGGATGAGTTGGACCGCAGAGTGAAGGCAAACCAAGCAACAGGTGCTCAGCACCTCTGAGAACTCCTTCAAGACTGCTGGAGAACCATTTTAGGTGATGACCTCATGAAGCTGGCTGAGAGAATGCCAAGCGTGTGCAAAGCTGTGACCAAAGCAGAAGGTGTCAACTTTGAAGAATCTAAGATCTAAAACATATTTTGGTTTGTTTAAAAGTTGTCTACGTGTTTCACTGTGTGTTCCTTCAGTCTGGATGACTTCAGTATTCATCTACAACGTAGGAAAAAAGATAAAAACACTGAATGAGAAGGTGTGTCCAAACATGATTGGTACTATATATTATTTTTTTGTGTACTTTTATGCTAGAACTTCATGGACTAAGCAGGCTCCTTATCTAATATGGACTTAGTAACTAGGTATTGATTATAGCAGTATTTGTAATTATTAAAAGTATTTTGACACTCTAAAACGGTGGACAGTTTAGAGTGAGTCTCACTCTTTGTGTGTGCCTGTGTGTCTTTGGGTAACTTTGCTGCTTTCATTGAGAATGAATACAAAGATGTAATGACTACTGTACCTCAGCCTATTGAAACCATTCTGTAAGTAGTACATGTGGATTGGAGCAAGGAGGCTAAGAATGTCTACAGCAGCCTCAGGCTCATCTTTGTCTGCATACCTTTGGTCATTAAAAACCCTCCAGTATGAAATGTATGCTGTCTATGTTCTGAACTAAACCAGTATCCAGCCAAACAAACACACTAATGGGCCTGGGTTTAGTCACTGGAGTCATAACACAACTGTGCCACCATCAGGCCAAGCTAGAAACTACATTGCCCTTTATGATGTCCAGATGTCAGACTGTAAAAGAAAGAGAAAAACAATGTAAGCTTATTAACTTCATCATGCGCATGATTTCAACTTCTCATTAATATAAATATCCAGTCAGCCAGTCACATGGCAGCAACAGTCATAGGCTCCACAGTCACCAGATCTCAGTCCAGTAGAGCCCCTTTGGGATGTGGTGGAAAGGGAGATCATGGATATGTAGACATCAAATGTGCTGTAAGTGTGTGATGTTATCGTGTTAGTATGGACCAGAATCTCTAAGGACTGTTTCCTGCACCTTGTTGAGTCTGTGCCACAAAGATCTAAGGATGTTTTGAAGGCACAGCCTGGCAATTCACCCTGGTACTAGCAAGGTGTAACTAATGAAGTGCCTGGTGAGCATAGGTGCTCATTTAAGGTCAGTCTTTTAATTAAATCGACTTTCTGGATTACATTTTTCTGGTTTACAGTGGTTTCAGTCAGGGCTCTTTTTTTGACTCAATCTTAGACTTAACTTACTAAAAGTATCATTTTCTTTTCCGTGCTTCATAATCCAGGCTGATCTTCTCTCCAGAGTTACAGTTTCAGTGCAGACTGACCTGAGCCACATGAGGCGGGAAAATGCCACTCAGACATGGCTTCCCAGGAACGCTGACTGTCAAAGCAAGCGAGAGGGTGCAAGCAGCGTGCTCAAACCTCAGACCTACATGGCAGGCCTGAGGGGCCAAAGGGATGCACATGTGGTCAAAGCAAATCTGACCAGACCCATGGATGAATAAAGAGAAACATTTAACCAAATAAAAGTTGATGTAAGAATATTTTTGCTTTTATGCCTTTTTTTTCTCCTTCCCCCCAGCAGTGCTGTGTTGTGTTTACACCACTTGTCCTCAGGCGGCAGTAACCTGCAGTCTAGGTTACAGTCACATGAAAAAGAACATTTTCACAATGCTCTGTGCAGCCCTGTGGAAAACTAGCACACCCTTACTGCTTCTCTAGGAAATAAGATGGTAAGTTCACCGAGGTGCTGCTAATCAAATGTGCTTGATTAACTGATCATCAGAAAGTGTGACCCTTCATTAAAGCCGGTCTGTGTGTTAACACAATGCCCCAGTCTTCCCGGGAGTGGACATCCCAGCTCACATCAATGGAAGACTGTGCATTGCTCAGATTAATAAAAAATACCTGATGGCTACATCTCTGACTCTACACCCCTGAGCATGTTAAAGTTTGACAGTACACTTAGACTAGGCAAGTGTGTCAGTCAGCTCCTCTGAAACATCTACTGTAGTTACTGCAGCATCACTGTTACATCACACTGATCTGGATGAAGCTGCTGACACAGAACACACTGATCACTGATCAATGATCCATCATTGGTTGTGCTGGAAAAGCTCACTGATGGGAAAATTATCTGATCCTGGAGATGATGGGAATGTTTGAGTGAAGATGAGGCTGAAATGATGAATACTTCAAACTGAACTAAATGATTTAAAGTGACAGAAATCAACATTTTAAAGTTCTGCTGTCTAAAAATTCAGAGTATGAATCTCCACATATTTTCACTGAAAATCACCTAAATCTCTGATCATCCAGTAATTCAGAAATAATTAAATTCTCCATTAAATGATTAAAGTGAGGCTGTTATTTCATCAATATATTAACATTTTTACTGAATAATTATTTAAACAATTAAATGGCCATGAACTAAACTGTCATGAACTGAACTGCCATGACCTGCAGCAGAAACAGGCCTGAGGTCAGCTCTCCCGGGCTCTGCTGCTGTCTCAGGCTCTAACACAGGTCGCTCAGTAAACTCAGTCTGATGTTTCTAAGATTCTTCGAGCTAAATATAATAACCTGAGTTTTATCTGAATTGAGGAGAAGAAAATTATGGGACATCTAGGCCATTGTGTCTTATTGGCTAGCTTATTGGTTTGTGTCATCAGGCTTCATGGTTAAACAAAGCTGGGGATCATTTCAATAGCAATGAAAATGTTTGCAGTGTTTCCTAACGGTACTGCGTAATGGAAACATGCATAATGTAAAAAGTATTGGTTTCCCTGTGTGACTAACTTTCATGTGTGAATAAGACTTGTTTACATACACAAATTGACTCTGATAGACTGATAGATACGATTCAAACCATTGCAGTGCATTTCTTTTAATGCCAACAGTACTTTCTAGACTTTGTAGTAAAATATTGTGGCCGGGTGTATTGGAGGATAGTTCTGGCCATTAGTAACCTTTACTAATGCTTTTTCTGTGTGATGCTTAGTGCTAAACCCTGACTGAAAGTCTTCAGATTAACCCTTCCTCTGTGGGAGATCACCCATCTGTTTTACAACAATCCTTTCAAGAATTTTTGGAAAAAAAAGGAAGGAAAATGTTGGTAAGACAGAAGAATCAGATAAGGGTTTTTTAAATAGTGCTTTAATTACAGCCATCTTGAAAGCTGTTGGTACATAGCATGGTAATGAGATAAATTGTCATGGTCTGTATTGGTGTATTCTTGCTTCCATGTAACTGTAGGCCAGGCTGGGTCTGGGTGTTCCTCCCCTTGGGGCAAAGCCACATTCCCATGATGCTTTGTGTTTCTTTTTCACTCACTTCTTGTCACTCTCTGTGTTTATACTCCACTCTGCATTTAATCATTAGTTATTATTAATCTCTGGCTCTCTTCCACAGTGTGTCTTTTGTCCTGTCTCTCTCCCAGTCACAGCAGATGACTGCTCCTCCCTGAGCCTGGTTCTGCCAGAAGTTTCTTCCTGTTAAAACAGAGTTTTTCCTTCCCACTTTCACCAAAGGCTTACTCATAGGAGGGGTCATTTTGACTGTTGGGTTTTCTCTGTAATTATTGTAGGGTCTTTACCTTACAATATAAAGCTCCTTGAGGCGACTGTTTGTTGTGATTTGGTACCATCCGTTCATTCATCCATCCATCCATCCATCCATCCATCCCTTATCCTTTATCAGGGTCACTGGAGCCTATCCTATCCCTAGGGCGAGAGGCAGGGTACACCCTGGACAGGTCGCCAGACTGTCGCAGGGCTGATTTGGCGCTATATAACTAAAACTGAAATGAAAAACAAACAAATGGTAACTTTCTAATCTAGACTCTTCAACGAAAACAAGATAAGAAAGAAACTATTAACACAGAGGAGTAGTTATGCTGTAGTGATGCGAGACTTTGACTTTGAGAATCTCTGCAGCACTGAACATGGTAGTTTTCTCAAACAATTCATTTACAGAAAGCCTTAAAGGTAATAAAAATATTTCTAGCTAGATTTCCAATACTTTTATACTCTGGAGCATGACAAAGAGGACAGTTTACAGCTTTATATTGACGAATGTTTTGAGTGAATTGTCATGGGCCAACCAGACAAGGTGCTGACTCCCTCCACCAGTAAGGTATGTTTGCTTTACTGACAGTGCTGTGATTTGCCACACAAACATACAGCATAGAGCCATGCAGGACACACACACACACACACACACACACACACACACACACACACACACACCACCTGGGTATTACATGTCATGTTAAACATACATACATCATTATATATTTGCAGAAGGAGATCCAGCATAGACCAATTTCACCTTGTTAATGTGAATGCAAGTAGTTACCTGTTTTGACCAATGACCTTCAGAAATTAGGGTCAAACAGTGAAAGTGATGCGAGTCCATGATGTGTTTTTCAGAGACAGACTAAAACCAGGTGGAAGAACCTGACCATACTCTTTCAGCCCTGTTCACGCTGCCCTGTGGAGATACGTCTCAAGAACCTTGAAATTCACATCGTTCATAAATAGCACTTCATTCAGTGATCTTTAATTCCAAAAGGCAATCACTACATTTAATGTAATGGTTGTGTGGGAGATACTTTGAGCAATGTCCAAGTACATAGCATGTGCTGCTTGTGCATCTAAACACAGGCAGTTAAAAAATGCCATCCTCTGAAGCATGTGATGGTATACAATCAACATCATATACATTATAATAATTTTGTAATATAGCATGCCTTTTTGTTCCATGTCTTGGTTTTCTTTGTATGCTTTTCGTTTTTGTATTTCTTGGAAGCATTTTAAAACACGTTCTTGCTTTAGCTGCATTCACACTAGCCTAGAGCTTCACATAATAATGTGAACAGTAAGTTAAGACACAGTGCATACACAGATAGTGAGTACATTATCATGAAGCCAGGGACTCTGTTAAAAACACAGTATAAACATCATAATATCACAGTCAGTGGCACAGTATACATTTTTATGCGTGTGTTGTTTCCCTCCAAAGGTACACAGTGAGTATGAGACTGTATTGTATGCTGTGGGAATAATATTATACGCTCAAGTAGCCACCACCATGGCTAAAGCTGCAGCCAATGCACAAGTTCATTAAAATGGAGTACTGGTAATGGTCACCAGATGCAGGGTGCAAAAAATCTCCAACTGCATAGAAATCCACTGAAAGTGTCCCAAATCTGTCCAATCCAATGTTTTTTTTTGTTATTATCAAGAACTAAAATCCTTTGTTCTGTGAACATCCACCAAAGAGGTATTAAGGCTAGAAATGTATGATTTGGACCATGTTTACTTGTCTGACAGGTGTTTTAGCCTATCAAGTTTGTCAGTCACGGTGGTTCCTTGTTCCATGAAGTCCATCCAATTTTCCAGACTGCAGATGAGGGGTAAACCCAAGTCTAAGATTTAAAATGTCCCTCCCAGAACTTACAGCCAATCTACACTTCCATGTTTCGTGACAATCAGTGAATATGCTTGGTTAAGGTACAACAACAAAACACAATGCAATCTCACAGTAACAGCAGTCCCCTTTATAATCTCAAACCCATTGTCTCAAATCATTAATATTTCTTGTACAGTTTGGATGTCCTGTTTCATTATGGCTTATCTTCCACTCCATTATTTATTTTCATAGAGTACAGGTACAGTGGGGCCAAAAAGTATTTAGTCAGCCACTGATTGTGCAAGTTCTCCTACATAGAAAGATGAGAGAGGTCTGTAATTCCCGTCATAGGTGCACTTCAACTATAAGAGGCAAAATGAGAAAAAACAATCCTGGGAATTACATTTCTAGGGTTTTTAAAGAATTTATTTGTAAATCATGGTGGAAAATAAGTATTTGGTCAATAACAAACAAGCAAGATTTCTGGCTCTCACAGACCTGTAACTTCTTCTTTAAGAAGCTCTTTTGTCCTCCACTCATTACCTGGATTAATGGCACCTGTTTGCCCTCGTCATCTGTACAAAAGACACCGTCCACAGCCTCAAACAGTCGGACCCCAAACTCAACCATGGCCAAGACCAAAGAGCTGTCGAAGGACACCAGGAAGAAAATTGTGGCCCTGCACCAGGAAGAGTGAATCTACAATAGGCAGGCAGGTTGGTGTGAATAAATCAACTGACCATTGATAATCTCCCTCGATCTGGGGCCCCACGCAAGATCTCATCCTGTGGGGTCAAAATGGTCGTGAGAACGGTGAGCAAAAATCCCAGAACTACACGGGGGGACCTGATGAATGACCTGCAGAGAGCTGGGACCAAAGTAACACAGGCTACCATCAGTAACACACTGCGCCGAGAGGGACTCACATCCTGCAGTGCCAGGCGTGTCCCCCTGCTTAGGCCAGTGCATGTCCAGGCCCGTCTGAAGTTCGCCAGAGCATATGGATGATCCAGCAGAGGATTGGGAGACTATCATGTGGTCAGATGAAACCAAAATAGAACTTTTTAGTAGAAACTCAACTCGTCGTGTTTGGAGGAAGAAAAATGCTGAGTTGCATTCCAAGAACACCATACCTACTGTGAAGCATGGGGGTGGGAACATCATGCTTTGGGGCTGTTTTTCCTCAAAGGGGACAGGACGACAGATCCGTGTTGAGGGAAGGATGAACGGGGCCGTGTATGCTCTCACTGAAGATGGGACGTTCCTGGGTCTTCCAGCATGACAATGATCCCAAACACACCGCTCGGGCAACAAAGGAGTGGCTCCATCAGAAGCATTTCAAGGTCCTGGAAAGCCTAGCCAGTCTCCAGACCTCAACCCCATAGAAAATTTGTGGAGGGAGTTGAAAGTCCATGTTGCCCAACAGCAGCCCCAAAAACATCAGTGCTCTAGAGGAGATCTGCAAGGAGGAATGGGCCAAAATACAGTGTGAACAAACCTGGTGAAGACTTACAGGAAACATTGGACCTCTATCATTGCCAACAACGGTTATGTTACAAAGTATTGAGTTGAACCAAATACTTATTTTCCACCATGATTTACAAATAAATTCTTTAAAAATCCTACGATGTGATTTCCTGGATTTTTTTCTCCTTTTGCCTCTCAAAGTTGAAGTGTACCGATGATGGGAACTACAGACCTCTCTCATCTTTTGATGTAGGAGAACGTGCACCATCAGTGGCTGACTAAATACGTTTTTTGGCCCCACTGTATAGTCACTGACCCCTCATCTAGCACTTGTCAGCAAACATTAGCAAATGAGGACAACAAGCCCTGAGATAGTGTTAAGAGAGGTCATGAGCTCAGTAGTATTTTCAGACACTGCACATAGAGACAGTGGCTTAGGTTGGGGAGCATGCACAGACATGTGGCATGTTTTCAGTCACATTTAAATGCATGTTTTCTGAATCCAGTTTCAATGGGCAACATAAAAAATAGCATGACAACTATCACATCATAAGAGAGTCACTTTTAAATCCAGCTTCTCTTATGTTTGAATCTTCTACACAACCTTTTTTTTGGCTGTTTCCTTCTTTATTTTTGTATATTTCTTATGTTCTGACACATAGAGTCACAGCACCAAGTTGGAGGCCAGTGTGTACACATCAGGCCTTATTTAAGACACCTCTAATTCTGTCACTGACAGCCAATAAACATGACGCTTGAAAGAAGTAGGTTTTCATGTCACATCCAACTGTCTAATTCATCATCCAACGCCTTTCAGTTTGGACAGTGATCTGTATCAGCACGGTGTGTTTATAAAGCGTGGATGTCAGTAACAGCCTTTCTGAACATTTCCAGATTTCACTGTAATAGAACACACAATAACAGGTTTGACCAACACTTTTGTCAGTGATGATAACAGTATACTCAGCTGCCGTGATACTGTGCACCTCTCTCTTTGTATTTTATAGTATTACCTCAGGAACATTTGGTGTGTAGGTCCATAACTGAACCATATTAACTATAACCAGATGCCACATGTTGGATGTACTGAAGAAGAAAATGCACATTGTACCCAAAACAATACGGTGTGAGGTCCAACAGAGACACAGGTTTTTGAAGAGCAAAGATTCTGGGCCTCATGTAGATGATCAGAATGGATTCATGCACATACCAAAAGTGTTTTTTTATTTTCAAATAACTAACAGCTGTTATATTTCAAATCCGGGTGAATAAGCAATTATTGGTGTAATTGTAAAAACAGTGTGTGTTTTGCAGTCAGTCTGATTGCAGTGCAGAAACAGTGCTGACCAACAACTTGTAGGTCAGATAGTTTGATTGTATGTTCATGTTAGAGTATGGCTGAGCAACTGTACACTAACATGAAGCAGAAGATAGTTAACACTCCATTTCCACACAATTTAAATGTCTCCACGAGATACATGTGTATCTAAGACTTTAGGTATAACACTGATGACAGCTGAGTACAGTATTGTCATAACTGAGAGAAATAATGGCAGAAACCTTTCCAAGTCTTACATTTATACACAGTAATATGTGTCCATCAGATCTATAGAGCTCATTGAATATGTGAACATTACTGTATTTAGCAAAAGGAGCAGGTTCTGTCCCCGCTTAAGCACACAAGAACAAGAGAGACCTAAGGCACTAATGGTGGATCTGTAGGATTATACAGAGTCTACAGGCCCATCTTAATATGGAGCTCTTCTGTATCATGCATTTTGTCATTCTCACTCTCTTTGGTCTGCTCCAACAGAAGCCCATTCTGTGGCTTGCAAGCTTCCACAAACAGTGAAAAATCAGACAAGCTGGTGTTGCATTTTTTGTCTTCATTTTCATCCTCTCCTTCATCTTTCCTTTTTCCTTCATCTGCAGTAGGGGTGCTGCAGTCAAAAGTAGATGTGCTGTAGCCATACGCTTCACTATGAGGCCGACGAGCTTCGTCTGGAATGTTCTTCTTCAGGTCTCTATTCCTGTTACGCTTGGCCAGCTTGGTGACAGAGCCAAGGCGGTTAAAAATGTTGTCCTCAGACATGGTTTGATGGTTGGAGCGTTGGTCACATTGCTCAGCCCCTCGCAGTCGAAGGTTGTTTAGCTTGGTGTCAATACTCTCCTGGGAAGAAGTCTTATAGTTGTTGGCATCCAGGCTGTTGAAGATGGCACGCCGTTCTGGGGAAAGCATGTCCAAGGACACGGCGCGCTGGTCCAGGCCCAGCTGCCGTCTCTCCATGCTGCGGATGGTGGCAGCTCGCTGTAGCTTGTCGTGGACTTCTACACTCATGCGCCGACGTGTCTCTCGGAGCTCTGCTCGTACATTTGCTTTCCACTCTGCTGCATGAGCCTTGATCTCTCCAACCTCAGGAAAGAAATATTGTTGCATATACATTTCAGTAAATGTACTGTACTATTTTCACTTCACCTGGTCTGCATCCCACCTGCAGTGGCTCTGCAGGTCACGCAGTGATCATAACCATGCTACTTTGACTATTTGGAACACAATATAAATTAGAATACATGTTAATTCAACACAGAGACTGTTCTCACAAACTAAATGTGCCACCAGTCAAAAATGAACTGTAAGGTTGAAAAACTTTTGAAAGGATTAGCAAGGCATTGGACAAGAGGCAAAATTTGACAATTTATAAAGAGAATGAACAGCTGTATAGTAAAATTATAACTGGGTGTAGTGATAAATCAGTAAATAGCACCCTGATTATGATGGGAAATCATCATCACCATACCTCTTCTTTTGTCTTTTTGGACAGCACCCTCAGCCAGTCACCGATCATGTTCAACACTGCAGCAAAATAGGCCAGGCCACCCAAGATCCAGAACCACACTAGTGGCCTGTACCACTTCCGGTACTCAATTCTCCGATCTCCACCTGATTAGAAAAAAAAAAAGAAAAAAAAGCTACACTTTGCAACTACCTGTATGTATCCACTCCTGAACCTTTCAGGGATTAAAGCTGAGACAGGGAGGGAGGAATTCATGTGTTTTGTCCTGCAGTTATAGACCACATCACTAATCTTTAATGGTGAACACACACAAGCTCCAGCATAAAGATTCCAGCAAAAATTTTGTGTCCCTGTTAAATCCAGAACTGAATTTAAAATCCTTCTCCTCACATACAACATCTTGAATAATCAGGCCCCAACCTTTCTTAAAGACCTCATAGTCCCATATCACCCCAATAGAGCACTTTGCTCTATTGGGGTGATATGGTACTATGAGGTCTTTCAGATAAGATGGGGCCTGATTATTCAAGACCTTGTATGTTAGGAGAAAGATTTTAAGTTCTATTCTAGATTTAACAGGGAGCCAATGAAGAGAAGCCAATATGGGAGAAATCTGCTCTCTCTTTCTAGTCCCTGTCAGTACTCTAGCTGCAGCACTTTGGATCAGCTGAAGGCTTTTCAGGGAGCTTTTAGGACAGCCTGATAGTAATGAATTACAGTAGTCCAGCCTAGAAGTAATAAATGCATGGATTAACTTTTCAGCATCAGTCTGAGACAGGATGTTTCTAATTTTATAAATATTGCACAAAATGTAGTCACTATGAAATAAGTCATCTAGAGATTTAGAATTAATCAACCTACACAGATTAAGCTACACAAAAACACCACTGTGCTCTGTAACAAGAATGGGAAGTGATACAATACCACAATGAGAGCCAACACCAGAAACTATGAACCTTAATTCTCAGTTTGATGTTTGAATGTACCTTCCTGGACTGACTGATCCAACATAACTGAAAAATTTCAATCAGCACAGAAAGAGCACTATTCAAAGCTACAAATTATATTATGACCTCTGACAGTGTACTTGTCTTTCTGCTTGTCCTGTTAGACCTCAGTGCAGCATTCAATACGCTCAATCACAATATTTTAATGCAGTTACTACAACATATTTTACTTTTGGTACACCTAATAGACTCCCAATTCATGCATGTAAATGAGGAGTCTTCTTCACACAAAAAAAATAATCATAGAGTTCCACAGGGTTCTGTGCTAGGACCAAAGCCTTCTACATTAGATACAGGTATTAAAAGACATAGCATACACTTTCATTGCTATGCAGATGATACCCAGTTTTATTTATGTATCAAATCAAGTTAAACTAAATGCATGTTTTAAAGATGTAAAAGTCTGGATGACCACTAACTTTATGTTTCTATATTCTAAGCTAACAAACTGACGGCCAGCAGCTCTGACGGGAATCTTGGAGGTCCATGATATATCCTTTGTTGCTCATTAAACAAATATGTAGGACTGCCTTCTATCATCTGTGCAATATTACTGCTAAAATTAGAAACATTCTGTCTCAGAGTGATGCTGTAAAACTAGTTCATACATTTGCTAGTTCAAGGCTTGACAATTGTAATTAATTATTATCAGGAATATCCTCTGTGAATCGGAGGACGGGATCCCCTGACGGCTCGGACTGAGCGGGGATCTCAGGGTGAGGTCCTGGACGTGCAGGCTGAGACCACGGTGCAGACTGCACAGCTGTCTCTCTGGACAGCTGGGGCGGTCTAGGGGATTGATTGGGCGCGGGTGCCGAGGGACTGGGACAGAGGGCGCAGGTGCCAAAGCTGAGGCTGCAGAGGGGACTACAGGGGGACCCGAGGCTGCAGGGGCAGAGGGAGCTGAGGGAGTAAAGGGAACTGGGTAGACTGAGGGAGCAGGAGCTGGGGCAGAAGACTCTGAAGCAGGGGGCGAAGCCGGAGACTCTGAAGCAGGGGGCGAAGTGCTCCTCACCCGAGGAGCAGGGACGGGTGTAGAAGTGGGCCAGTCTGTGGAAGGCAAAGTGGGCGCCGGAAAGAGCCCGTCCGGAGAGCGCCCGTCCGAAGCCCGTCCATGGCTACTGTCACCCGTGGGGCAGGAACAGGTGTAGGTTCTGGGTGTCCAAGAGAACTACAGCTCACAGTCTCTGAGACATCCACAGTCTCCAAAACAGTCTCTTCAGATGCCAATTCTTTAACAACAGAGGAAATTATCTCACTAACAACGTCTTTAACCAAAACAGGCAGGGAGTCAAAAAGCCAGGGAAAACCTGACACCAATCGACGTAAACTGTGTGAAATGGTTCTCTTATTCCCCTCCTTGGGCAATCTTAGCCATTCTTCACATAATTCATACTCACAGTCAAAAATGTCCTGCTTCATTTCCTTGCCCACAACGATAGTCTTTGGAGAAGTATACAAACTGTCAATAGCTATAGGCTTACTCACAAAATGCCACGTGTCGCCACACACGGGCGAGTGAGTGAAATTGTCCTGAGGCTGCACAGACCTCGCAGCGACGGTATTTTTAAATCTGATAATAAATCAGCTAGCCGGCCCGCCGAGGGCCAGGCGAGTGCCATAAAACTCAGACTTCCGCTCTGGGGCGAGCCAAGGCTTCCACCTTACCTTTTCAGCGTGGTAATAGTCCATCACTCTTTTCTGCTCCTGAAGGTTATAGTCCGCGGGGTCCATTTCTGGGTTCGGGTCCTACTGTCACGGCTGGTGCTGGCAAGGCAGGGAGGACCCCAAAGCAGGACGCAGGCAAGAGCGGATGTGTGCTCAACACTTTATTTAAATCACTGGAATGCCAGATGCTGGGCAAGGGCCAGCTACACAAAACTAAACTCAAAAACCTAGTAAACTTGAAAACTCGAAAACAAGACACACAGCGGTCATCAACATAGATGAAAGACGAGGACCCGAACAAGGAACAGAGGAAAACTAAGGGCTTAAATACACACAAGGGGATTAGGGCAAGTGAAAAAACCAGGGGACGACAGGTGAACCAAATGAACCTAATGACACAGGGGAAGTAAAACTAAACACAAAGCACAGGGAACACGAGACTATCAAAATAAAACAGGGAGTGACTCAGGGGAACAGAGACGCAGACTAGACAAGAAAACACAAGAGACTAGAAACAACCTAAAACCCCACAGCAAAAGAAAACCCCCAGAACAGACAAAATAAGGTTAAACCAAAAACACACAGGGTCCACAAACCCCGGACCATGACACGGTTGACACGCCTCTGCAACATTGCGTGGAGATCTGGGGCAGTGCCATTGGATTGGCAGACCGGGGTGGTGGTCCCCTCTTTAAGAAGGGAGACTGGAGGGTGTGCTCCAACTTTCGGGGGATCACACTCCTCAGCCTCCCCAGTAAGGTCTATGCCAGGGTGCTGGAAAGGAGGGTCCGCCCATTAGTCGAACCCCGGATCCAGGAGGAACAATGCGGTTTTCATTCTGGCGCAGAACGCTGGACCAGCTCTTTATCCTCTCAAGGATATTTGAGTGTGCGTGGGAGTTTGCCCAACCAGTCTACATGTGCTTTGTGGACTTGGTGAAGGCATTTGACCGTGTCCCTCGGGGTATCCTGTGGGAGGTCCTGCAGGAGCATTGGGTGTCTGGCCCGTTGTTGCGGGCCATTCAGTCTCTGTACAACTGCAGTGAGAGCTTGGTCCGTATAGCCGGTAATAAGTTGGATTAATTTCCGGTGGGTGTTGGACTCTGTCAGGGCTGCCCTTTGTCACCGATTCTGTTCATAATTTTTATGGACAGAATTTCTAGATGTAGCCAGGTGGTGGAAGGCTTCTTCCTTGGTGGCCTCAGAGTCTCATCTCTGCTTTTTGCAGATGATGCAGTCCAGTTGGCTTCATCAGAGGGTGGCCTCCAGCTTGCAGTGGAACGGTTCGCAGCCGTGTGAAGCGGCTGGCATGAGAATCAGCACCTCTAAGTCTGAGGCCATGGTCCTCAGCCGGAAAAGGGTGGAGTGCCCTCTCCGGCTCAGGGACGAGTTCTTGCCCCACGTGGAGGAGTTTAAGTATCTTGGGGTCTTGTTCATGAGTGTTGGGAGAAGGGAGCGGGAGATCGACAGATGGATCGGGGCTGCTTCTGCAGTGATGCGGACGCTGCACCAGTCTGTCTTGGTGAAGAGGGAGCTTAGTGTAAAAGCGAAGCTCTCGATTTACCGGTCGATCTACGTTCCTACCCTCACCTATGGTCACGAGCTTTGGGTAGTGACAGAAAGAATAAGATTGCGAATACAAGCGGCAGAAATGAGTTTCCTTCGAAGGGTGGGTGGCCTCTCCCTTAGAGATAAGGTGAGGAGTGCGGCCATCCGGGAGGGGCTCAGAGTAGAGCCGCTGCTCCTCCACATCGAAAGGAGCCAGTTGAGGTGGCTTGGGCATCTGATTAGGATGACTCCTGGCCGCCTCTTGGGTGAGGTGTTCCGGGCACGTCCCTCCGGGAGGAGGCCTCGTGGCAGACCCAGGACACGCTGGGGAGATTATATCTCTCGGCTGGCCTGGGAACGCCTTGGGGTCCCTCCGGATGAGCTGGAAGAGGTGGCTGGGGGAGAGGGAAGCCTGGGCTTCTCTGCTTAAGCTCCTGCCCCTGCGACCCAGCCACGGATAAGCAGAGGAGAATGGATGGATGGATGGATATCATCAGGACCCTGAAAAGCCTTCAGCTGATCCAAAATGCTGCAGCTAGAGTACTGACAGGGACCAGAAAGAGAGAGCATATTTCTCCCATATTCACTTCTCTTCATTGGGTCCCTGTTAAGTCCTGTAATTAATTACAATCTGTCGTCTAACATACAAAGTCCTGATCATCAGGCCCCATCCCCAGTGTATCTTAACGAAACCGTAACATCCTATGGGGTTTTTAACACCAGAGTGCAGATTAGTTTCTTCTCTACTATTAAAATTAGAGTCAAACATTCCTTTTTGATGAAGCTTATAGTTAAGGGCTAGATAAAGTGAACCTGAAACCTCTCTTGGTTCTACTGCTTTAGGCTCCAGTTGCTGAGGGATTTCCCATAATGCACTGGGCATTTCTTCTCCGATCCCCCCTTTCTATTCAGTGATGTGCTTACATGCTGTTTATTTTTGTCTTCTCTCTCCCATAGTTTGTCTTGCCATTGTCTCTCTATACTCTTATTTTTTTGTTCAGTTTCACATCAACCCCCAACCACTCGTGGTGCATGGTTGTCCCGAATCCAAAACTGGGTTAACTGCTCTAAACTTGTCCAAAAAACCTGATTGTTGGGTGTGATGTTCTTCAGATGTTCTTAAAATAAGTTATTATTGCATATGTGATTATTACTGCGTAAGTGTGAATAATGGAGAGTGAACGACAAGCACTCACCTGCCACATAATCACCTATTCCAACTGTTGTCAGTGTAATGACGACAAAATAGGTTGACTCCAGAGCTGTCCAGCCCTCAATGTGTTTGAAGATCACAGCTGGGATGGTGACAAACAAGATGCAGCCGGCCAGAATGAAGAGGAGGGTGGACGCCACACGGATTTTAGTCTGACTGATCTGGTTTTGTTTATTCTGTGTGTGTGTGTGTGTGTGTGTGTGTGTGTGTGTGTGCATGTGAGTGAGTAAGTAAGTGAGAGAGCAAGAGAGAGAGAGAGAGAGAGAGAGAGAGAGAGAGCGACCTACATTAAAAATGTCTGATTGACAGGTATATAATTTCCACAAGTTTATGCTGCATATGATAGAACTGTACCACTATGACTCACCCGAAACATTTTCTCCACTTTGGCAATGCTTTTGACAAATATGGTACCTAGCTGGTCCCCAACACCTGCCAGGAGAAATCCAAACAGCGGGATGCCAAATATTGCATACAGAATGCAGAAAAATCTTGCCTCCCTCAGTGCTTGGGGCAATGTTACCATATCCTAGAGGAAAAGACAGGAGATAGAGGGGGGTTTATAGAACTACATTAAGCAAAAAAAAGAAAAGAAAAGCTGAATTAGTGAGACATTCTACGCTGTATGCAGCTTTCATAGCAGGTATTGTTGTTGTCTGTTACAGACTCAGAAGATTGGTGGTTAATCCCCAGTCCCAGATCCTTCAGTCTGCTATGTGAAGGACTAAATGAATAAATGAATCAATTCAATTTAATATACATAACACCAAAACACAACAACAGTTGCCTTAAGGTGCTTTATATTGTAAGGTGAAGAGTCTACAATGATACAAAGAAAACCCTAATAATCAGACAACCCTCTATGAGCAAGCACTTGGCGACAGTGGGAAGGAAAAAGTCCCTTTTAACAGGAAGAAACCTCCACTCAGGGGCAGCCATCTGCAGTGGCCGGTTGGGGGTGAGTTGAGGGAGACAGGACAAACGACATACTGTGGAAGACAGCCAGAGATGAATAATAACTAAGGATTAAATGCAGAGTGGGGTATAAACACAAAGAGAGTGAAAAGAAGTGACAGAAGAAGAAACATCTAGCAGCCTAGGCCTATAGCAGCATAACTAAGGGAGGGTTCAGGGTCACCTGATCCAGCCCTAACTATAAGCTTGATCATAAGGAAAGTTTTAAGCCTAATCTTAAAAATAGAGAGGGTGTCTGTCTCCTGAATCCAAGCTGGGAGATGGTTCCACAGAAGAGGGGCCTGAAAGCTGAAGGCTCTGCCTCCCATTCTACTCTGAAGTATCCTAGGAACCACAAGTAAGCCAGCAGTCTGAGAGGGAAGTGCTCCGTTGGGGTGATACGGTATAAGGTTTTTCCTTATACCTTTGAGGAAACTGTTGTTGTGGTGTGGCACTATATAAATAGGATAGAATTTAATTTTAATAAACTGAATTGCACTGAATTGAAGAAAGTGTCATGATCTTGAAGCTGGAAATTGAAGGAGTGATTTTGACTGTTGTCAGTATGTATGCCCCAAAGGTTGCATGCCAGAAGAGAAAGAGGAATTCTGCTGGATGAAGTGCTAGAGAGTGTGCCCAGGGGGAGAGGCTGGTGATTGAAGCCAACTTCAGTGGACAAGTAGGGTGACGTATGGGAGTGGAGGAAGGTACACACAGGCAGACTACATCTAATGCAGAAGGTGTAATCTGAAAGCAATAGTAAACTGCAAAGTGGTGTCAGGGTTGAATGTAGCTAAGCAGCAACAGATGGTAGTCTGTAGGATGACTCTGGAAATCAAGAAGAGGAAGTGAGTGAAAGCAGAGACAAGAATTAAATGGTGGGAGCTGATAAAGGAAGAATGTTGCTCCGAGTTCAGGGAGGAGTTGAGACAGACTCTGGGTGGTAAGAGTTACCAGGTGACTGGGCAAGTACAGCATTGTGCTGAGGGAAACAGCCGAAGAAGGCATTTTCGTTCCCACTGTCACCAGGGGGCTTGCTCAGGGGGTCATCTGGTTGTTGGGGTTCTCTCTGTATTATTATAATACAGTTTTTCTCTTACAATATAAAGCACCATAAGGCAACTGTTGTTGTATTTTGGCTCTATATAAATGCAGATGAATTGAACTGAATCTTCTGGACAGAGGAATGAGGACAAGTAGACTTGGTGGTGGATTGAGGATGTACAGGAAACTATTCAAATGAAGAGGTTAGCAAAGCAAAAGTGGGATACTCAGGGAAATGATGAAAGTAAACAGGAGTACTGTGAAGCAAAGATGTACAGCAAAGAGAGGTGGCAATGGCAAAGGAAAGGGATTATAGTGAGTTGTATGTGAGGCTGGACACTAGGAAAGGAGAAAAGGACTTGTATTGATTGCCTAGTTGGAGAGAAAAGATGTGCTGGAGGTTAGGGTGATTAAGGATAGAAATAGAAATGTGTTAATGACTATCTGTGAGAAGATAGAAGAAAAACTTTGAGGAGCTAGTGAATGTAGAAAATGGGAGGGAGAAGGACAGATGGCAGACAACTAGTCAATCAGGAAGTGTGGAGGATTAGTAAGGAGGAAGTGAGGGCAGCTATGGAGAGGATGAAGAGTGGAAAGGCAGTTGGTCCAGATGAAATACCTGTGGAGGTATGGAGATGTCTAGGAGGGCAGTAGACCTTTTAACCAGATTGTTTAACACAATCTTGGAGAGTGAGAGGATGCCTGAGGAATGGAGAAGAAGTGTACTGGTAGCAGTTTTCAAGAACAAGGCTGATGTGCAGAGCTGTAGTAACTACACAGGGATAAAGTTGATTAGCCATACCATGAAGCTATGGGAAAGAGTTGTTGAAGCTAGGCTAAGAAGAGAGGTGACGATCAGCAAGCAGCAGTAGGACTTCATGCCAAGAAAGAGCTCTACAGATGTGATGTTTGGTTTGACAGCATTGAGAAGGTCAGAAGGAGTTTCACTGTGTCCTTGTGGATCTAGAGAAAGCATGCTATAGGGTGCCAAGAGAGGAACTGTGGGATTATATGAGGGAATTGGGGTGGCAGAGAAGTACGTGAGGCTGGCGGAGAACATGTATGAGGACAGTGAGTGGTGAGATGTGCGGTAGGAGTTGAACATGGGGGCTGGGATTACATCAGTTATTGGCTGTGAACCCCATCTTGTTTGCAGTTGTAATGGACAGGGTGACAAATGAGGTCAGGCTGGAGCCTCCGTGAACTATATATTTACAGATGACATTGTGATCTATTGTGAGAGTAGGGATCAGGTGGAAGAGAGCCTGGAGAGGTGGAGGTATGCTCCAGAGAGAAGAGAAATGAAAGTCAGTAGAAGCAAGATGAAATCCATGAGTGTGAATGAGAGGGAGATGGGTAGAAAGGTGAATATACAAGGAGTAGCGATAGTGAAGGTGGATGAGTTTAAATACCTGGGGTCAACCATCCAAAGCAAGGCACAGTGCACAAGAGAGGTGAAGAAGAGAGTGCAGGCAGGGTGGAGTGGGTGATCTGTGACAGAAGGATAAGGACTGTGACAGAGAGGTAAGGCTGAAATAATTTGGACATGTGCAGAGGAGGGATAGTGAATATACTGGACAGAGGATTTTGAGCTACCAGGCAGGAGGAAAAGAGGAAGACCACAGAGAAGATTCATGGATGCAGTGAAGGAAGACATGCAGAGGGTTGGTTAGGGTGAGATGGAGGCAGCTGATCCACTGTGGCGAGCCCTCAACGGAGCAGCCGAAATAAGAAGAAGAAGAAAAAGAAGAATTGTAAAAGTGCTCTGAATGCTCAGTAAGGTAGACAAGCACTATATAAATACCAGTCCATTTTTACTATCACACAGCAATGAGTGGCCTAAATTACTGGTGTTCAATAATTAATAGATAAACAATTTAATCTCATTAGCTGCCAGGCTTTGAGTGTTTTTCAAATGATTATAGCCAATTGATAGTTAGTGCTGGAAATATCACCCCGTGAATATACTCTGCTAACTTTCCATCTTGGTGCAATAATGTTCCTTAGGACCAGGTGACACCACGATCATCACTGACATGCATCATACTGCCTCGCAGATTAGAGTTTGTTAACAATAAAGGGCAGGGAGAGTTTTGCTTCGTGAAAGGGTCCAAAACTGTTTGCTTTGATTTAATCTGATTCAGTTTTGAGATGTTTCATCTCACACACAGATGATCAGAGTTCAGCCCAGCCTGCAGGGCTCTTCTAAAAGCTTCAGCATCCTTCTGTAGCCATAGTACCTATAGTGGTGATGACAGTTCCAGCAAAGAAGAAGGCACTACCCAGATCCCAGTGGCTTGAGTTGTAGGAGGTATCACCAACAGGATTCACTCCAGCATTCACAGCCTCCACAGAGTGCTGAGAAGATAAGCAGAGACAGATGAACATAAAAAAGCCTGATTGCACTGTGCTGTTGATTCAGCTAGAAATGAGTCTTCATACTTCAGTAAAGAGAGAATTTGCACTACTAAAATGCAACTCCTAAAATGCTTTGTTTGCTGCTGTCATTATAAGGATAACACAGTATAACATAAAGTTAAATATAAGGGGAATTAATCCATCCAATCAGAAAGCATAAATCATCAATAATTTTTTAAAAACCTTTATTTTACCAGGTAAAAAAAGTTGCTTATACTTTTTGAAAACCTTATTTTGGGAAAGATCTGCCAAGTTTCTAAGTGTTTTGATAAGATTTAACTGGTGATTCTAGCCATGTCTCAGTGACTATTGAAAATAAGGTTCATTTATATAAATCTTCAAAAAAAATTGAACACATAATAACTGGCCACTTCACAAATATTTTAAGATATTTACAACACTGAGAGTGATATTAGATACATTGTATCAAAAATGATTTATGGCGTCCCCACCTTTCAACTGATTTATAAGAAGTAGCTGTCATTTTATGACATGTCATGAAGTAATAAGAATTCATCCTTCATACTACTAACTATTAATTTCATCACATTACATTATTGTAGGGTCTTTACCTTACAATATAAAGTGCCTTGAGGTGACTGTTGTGATTTGGCACTTTCTAAATAAAACTGAACTGAACTGAATCACTCATTATCAATCATTGGGTGATTGACAATCCATCCATATAGATGCTGAAAATGACAGCCTCAACACTGCATTTAATCTATTATTAGACTCAACTGGCTTCTCTCAAAATGTAAATGAGCCCACCCACCACTTTAATCATACTCTGGAGCTTGTTCTGACATATGGCATAGAAACTGAACATTTAATTGTATTTCTTGAAGCCCCCCCCTGCCTGAGGGGGATTTGCATTTACTTTAATGGATTACACGGAAGTGGAGAATAAGTTTTATTACAGTAGGAGTCTTTCTGAAAGTCTGTAACTAAGTTTAAGGATCTAATTCCTTCATTATGCTCTTCAGTGCCATGTGCCAACACAGTGCAGAGCAGCTACCTAAACTCTGCTCCCACAGAGGTCAATTATAGTTCATAGTGTTTCATCCTCACTGCGTACGACTTTGGATACTGTGGCTCCTCTGAAAAGGAAAGCCTCAAATCAGAAGTGCCTGACTCCGTGGTATAATTCACAAACGCGCAGCTTAAAGCAGATAACCCGTAAGCTGGAGAGGGAATGGCGTCTCACTAAAGTAGAAGATGCTCACTTAGCCTGGAAAAAGAGTTTGTTGCTCTATAAAAGAGCCCTCCATAAAGCTAGGACATCTTACTATTCATCATTAATTGAAGAAAATAAGAACAACCCCAGGTTTGTTTTCAGCACTGTAGCCAGGCTGACAAAGAGTCAGAGCTCTGTAGAGCCCAGTATTCCTTTCACTTTAACTAGTAATGACTTCATGCATTTATTTACAAATAAAATGTGAACATTAGAAAGAAAATTATTTATAACCACCTCACAGACATCTTTATGTACAGCTACTCTCAGTACTGCTGGTATTTATTTAGACTCTCTCCAATTGATTTAACTTCAATAGTTACTTCCTCCAGACCATCAACATGTTTATTAGCTCCTACTAGCCTGTTCAAAGAGGTCCTACCATTAATTAATGCTTTGATCTTAAATATGGTCAATCTGTCCTTATTAGTTGCCTATGTATCACAGGCTTTTTAAGGTGGCTGTAATCAGACATCACATAAAAACCCATCACTTGACCCAGCTGTCTTAGCTCTAACCTTCCTTTTCTCTCCAAAATCCTTGAAAGAGTAGTTGTAAAACAGCTAACTGATCATCTGCAGAGGAACGGTTTATTTGAAGAGTTTCAGTCAGGTTTCAGAATTCATCACAGTACAGAAACAGCATTAGTGAAGGTTACAAATGATCTTCTTACAGCCTCTGACAGTGGACTCATCTCTGTGCTTGTCCTGTTGGACCTCAGTGCAGCTTTGATACTGTTGACCATAACATTCTTCACACACTAAGGCTAATTTTGGAGTTTCACAGGGTTCCATGATGGGACCAATTCTATTTACATCATATTTCCTTCCCTTAGGCAGTATTATTAGAAAGCATTGCATACATTTTCAGTTTTATGCAGATGATACTCAGCTTTATCTATCATGAAGCCAGATAACACACATCAATTAGTTGAACTGCACGAATGTCAGACATAAAGGCCTGGATGACCTCTAATTTCCTGCTTCTAAATTCAGATGAAGCTGAAGTTCTTGTACTCGGCCCCACAAATCTTAGAAACATGGAGTCAAACCAGATACTCACTCTGGATGGCATTACTTTGGCCTCCAGTAACACTGTGAGTAACTTTCTCCCATATTTGGTTCTATTCATCCTTCTCCTCACATACAAGGTCTTGAATAATTGGACCCCATCTTATCTTAGAGATGTCATAGTACCTTTTTACCCAAAATAACACTTTGGTCTTAGGCTGAAGGCTTACTTGTAGTTCCTGTAGGCTAGTGTATCTAAAAGTAGGATGGGAAGCAGTGTTTTCAGCTTTCAGGGCCCTCTTCTGTCCAACCTTATCACTCTCTGTTTGTTTATACACCACTTTGAATTTAATCATTAGTTGTTATTAAACTCTGGCTCTTGTCTCTCATATTGTCTCATCCACGGTGTGTCTTTTGCCTCCCTCCCCTCACCTGAAACTGGTGATGGCTGGCCAAGTGCTTGCTCATAGGGGGTTGTCTGTTTACTGAGGATTTCTTTCTATTATTGCAGGGTCTTTAACTTACAATATAAAGTTCCTTGAGGTGACTGTTGTGATTTGCTGCTATATTAATAAAACTGAATTGAATTGAACTGAAATAAAGCAAGCCTGGCTGAAGCACAACAGTGTAAAGAAGCTAGGTTGAAAGACCGGTAAACAGAGAACCTCATAGGTTCTCTGTTTACAGTGGAACAAAGGTTAAAGTAGAATTTCCACCTGTGACCTAGAGCAAGAATGTGGCAATGTTCAGTATGTGGGAGACAAAGACCTCACCGTTGGTACTAGTCAACACTGTGGTAGTCGCCTGATGAAATCATGGAGGGTAATGAGCCAGCAGATGAGTTTGTATTGGAGAATTACAGTTTACAATGAGGAGTGTTTCAAAGAATACTACACATTCCTGTGAAAACATGGTTGAAGATGGTTCATGACAAAGCAGAAAACTTTAAAGAACTTTTTAGACAGAGCCAGAACATGAAGGAGATTGTGGTAGTCAAAAAAATAACTTATTGAACTGAGCTCTGCCCCTCACCCCTTTCCCTCGTAACTTCCCCAGTGGTCTTTCAGGCCTTCCCTGGTCCTCTCTTGTCCAGAGCATGTCTTCCCACTGATCTGATCATTGACAGCCAGATTACTCTGGCCACACTAGTCCTGTCTCCAGAGGCATGGACCTCCGTGACAGCTTTGGAGGCTTCAATTCAATTCAATTCAATTTATATAGCGCCAAATCACAACAAACAATCACCTCAGAGCACACAACCACCAGCCTCGCTGAAGCCCCTATCTCCATCTCCACCACACATGGCTTTCGTGGATGTCTTTTGAACTGAGACATTTGTTCTGGTGGAGCAATTGTGGGCCGAGGAGAAGTCGGTTTACAAACCGCTCGAACCTGCTCTACTCCCCCCAGCTGAAGTGCAGTCTCCAGCAGCAGCGGTGGTGTAAGGAGTAAATGGGCTGTGATGAGACTGACAGTTTGCTCCCAATCATCAAACTCACATTAAAATTAATTAATAATGTGATTATACAAAGACACAGCTATGAAATCTGTGTAGGGTACGAGGTTCTCCCACTCCTTGAAGATTAGACAGTCTTGTCTTTTTACACTTGAAGAATATAATTCCTTCAGATATTTTGCTGATCTGATTCTAGAACGGACATTTTACACCCACACTTCGAAGAATTTTCCATTTGGAGGGATTTACGCCAGACCCGACAGGTTTTAAGAGAGTGGCTGAAGCATATTTTTTGAGCTCACAGAAGTCAGAGTTACTGAATATGTTCTTAATGAGATGGAGTCCAGTGTTAGTGAAGTCAACTGGACATGTGTAGATAATGTTTTGGAGGAGGTGTACGAGCTGTGGTTAGAAAAACAAGGCTGTGTACCTGTTTGTATTATTTTTCTTTTCATAAAAACTTTTCTAGTATATTATGCTTTTAAAAGTGTGTCATGAAATGTTTTTCCTTGTGATTTTTTCTTTTGCTTTTTAAATACCTTGTTTAAAAAAGTTTCTTACTACAAGATGTTTTTTGTAATAAAATGTTTGATTCTTTTGTGCTCTTTTGTGATGTTGTAAGCCCGAGACATTGTAGAATAAAAATATTTGGATCTTTTTATTGCTGTACCTTCTTTGTGAGTTACACATACCTTTGAGGAGTGCAAAAGGCTGAGAAGCATTTGTTAAAGGAAATGTATCATAACTCTAAACATCCTGCTGGCCTCGGCGAGTGGAAATGCTTGTCAGAGGCATCCAGCATGAAATGGGGGATAAACCAAATGTGGATAATGTTAAAGTGTTAAACTCCCAAACACAAGCTAAGCAACATAGTGTATGCTGTGCAGTGCAGTGAGGAGTGCTTGGATCTCTACATTGGAGAAACCCAACAGCCACTTCACAAACGCATGGCACAACCAGTGGTAGCGTTAATGATTTTTTTCCATTTTTTCTCAGTGGACCATTTTCATGAGTGCAAACTTAAAATTTCATCAGTCTAAAATTTCCAAGGCAGACTGATGCCATAAGCATTACATGAGAATCACAACAATTCAATTCAATTCAATTCAATTTTATTTATATAGCGCCAAATCACAACAAACAGTCGCCTCAAGGCGCTTTGTATTGTGGGTAAAGACCCTACAATAACACAGAGAAAACCCAACACTCAAAACGACCCCCTATGAGCAAGCACTTGGCGACGGTGGGAAGGAAAAACTCCCTTTTAACAGGAAGAAACCTCCAGCAGAACCAGGCTCAGGGAGGGGCAGTCATCTGCTGCGACCAGTTGGGGCTGAGTGGAGAGAGACAGGACAAAAGACATGCTGTGGAAGAGAGCCAGAGATTAATAATAATGATTAAATACAGAGTGAAGTATAAACAAGTAAATAAAGGTGAATGAGAAGAAACAGTGCATTATGGGACCCCCCTCAGCAGCCTAGGCCTATAGCAGCATAACTAAGGGGTGGTTCAGGGTCGTCTGATCCAGCCCTAACTATAAGCTTGATCATAAAGGAAAGTTTTAAGCCTAATTTTGAAAATAGAGAGGGTGTCTGTCTCCCGAATCCAAGCTGGGAGCTGGTTCCACAGATGAGGGGCCTGAAAGCTGAAGGCTCTGCCTCTCATTCTACTTTTAAGTATCCTAGGAACCACAAGTAAGCCAGCAGTCTGAGAACGAAGTGCTCTATTGGGGTGATACGGTACTATGAGGTCTTTGAGATAAGATGGGGCTTGATTATTCAAGACCTTGTATGTTAGGAGAAGGATTTTAAATTCTATTCTAGATTTAACAGGGAGCCAATGAAGAGAAGCCAATATGGGAGAAATATGCTCTCTCTTTCTAGTCCCTGTCAGTACTCTAGCTGCAGCATTTTGGATCAGCTGAAGGCTTTGCAGGGAGTTTTTAGGACAGCCTGATAATAATGAATTACAGTAGTCCAGCCTAGAAGTAATAAATGCATGGATTAACTTTTCAGCGTCAATCTGAGAAAGGATGTTTCTAATTTTATAAATATTGCACAGATGTAAAAAAGCAGTCCTACATATCTGTTTAATATGTGCATTGAAGGACATATCCTGGTCAAAAATGACTCCAAGATTTCTCACAGTGTTACTGGAGGCCAAAGTAATGCCATCCAGAGTAAGTATCTGGTTTGACACTGTGCTTCTAAGATTTGTGGGGCCGAGTACAAGAACTTCAGTTTTATCTGAATTTAGTAGCAGGAAATTAGAGGTCATCCAGGCCTTTATGTCTTTAAGACATTCCTGCAGTTTAACTAACTGATGTGTGTCATCTGGCTTCATGGATAGATAAAGCTGAGTATCATCTGCATAACAATGGAAATTGATGCAATGCTTTCTAATAATACTGCCTAAGGGAAGCATGTACAATCTAAATAAAATTGGACCTAGCACAGAACCCTGTGGGACTCCACAATTAAACTTAGTGTGTGAAGACGACTCCCCATTTACATGAACAAATTGGAGTCTATTAGATAAATATGATTCAAACCACTGCAGTGCAGTACCTTTAATACCTATGGCGTGCTCTAATCTCTGTAATAAAATGTTATGATCAACAGTATCAAAAGCTGCACTGAGGTCCAACAGGACAAGAACAGAGACGAGTCCACTGTCAGAGGCTGTAAGAAGATCGTTTGTAACCTTCACTAATGCTGTTTCTGTACTGTGATGAATTCTGAAACCTGACTGAAACTCTTCAAATAAACCGTTCCTCTGCAGATGATCAGTTAGCTGTTTTACAACTACTCTTTCAAGGATTTTGGAGAGAAAAGGAAGGTTGGAGATTGGCCTATAATTAGCTAAGACAGCTGGGTCAAGTGATGGCTTTTTAAGTAGCGGTTTAATTACAGCCACCTTGAAGGCCTGTGGTACATAGCCACCTAATAAAGACAGATTGATCATATTTAAGATTGAGGCATCAATAATTGGAAAGACTTCTTTGAACAGTCTAGTAGGAATGGGATCTAATAAACATGTTGATGGTTTGGAGGAAGTAACTATTGAAGTTAACTCCAAAAGATCAACTGGAGCCAAAGAGTCTAAACAAATACCAGCAGTGCTGAAAGCAGCCGAACATGAAGATAAATCTTGGAGATGGTTTTGAATAATTTGTCCTCTAATGTCTAAAATTTTACTTGTAAAGAAATTCATGAAGTCATTACTAGTTAAAGTGAAAGGAATACTCGGCTCTACAGAGCTCTGACTCTTTGTCATGATGGATGCTGTCTCTCCTAACAAGACCAGGTTTTCCCCAGAAACTTTCCCAATTATCAATGAAGCCCACGTTGTTTTTTGGACACCACTCCGACAGCCAGCGATTCAAGGAGAACATGCGGCTAAACATGTCGCTCCGGGTCTGACTGGGGAGGGGCCCAGAGAAAACTACAGAGTCCGACATTGTTTTTGCAAAGTCACACACCGATTCGATATTAATTTTAGTGACCTCCGATTGGCGTAACCGGGTGTCATTACTGCCGACGTGAATAACGATCTTACCAAATCTACGATTAGCCTTAGCCAGCAGTTTCAAATTTCCGTGAATGTCGCCTGCTCTGGCCCCAGGAAGACATTTGACTATGATGGCACTGTTTTCTTGAATGTATGCAACCACTCCACGGCTTCAATGTCAGTTGTTAAAAACACTTTAAGAGAGTGACATTGCCAATGAAAATGTCATTGTCTTTGATCCAGTCAATGCAGCCTACATGCTGAAAGCATACCGGGAGCTTTGAAGTCCTTGTTCAACAGTCAATCATGTAACCTGCTTGGCACACATCATGAATTTGATTGGGAGTGTGTTCTGCAAATCCTTTACTGAACTTAATGCATTCCTGATGTACTCCAGGCAGATGTTCTTTATGGCAGAGGGGCAAAAAAGAAAGTACCTGTCTCATTCGGCAGTAAGTCTGGCATGACTACTAATGTTTCTTTCAATGTCAGTTTCAATATTCATATTTCAAAGTCCCCCCAAAAAGGCAAACAAGTGAAAACATTTGAACAGGTGTTTTTATAATTTCATCGCAAGTCAGTTTGTCTTTTTTTTCTTCTCGTCTCTCAGGTGTGTGGTCACAGTGTTCCACAGTCAGTAGAAAAGCTTCACAAAATGTTTGAAGATCCTTTGCAGGCCAAGTATCTGCAGATACAGTTGAACATTGAAATAAATGCCAAATGATGTTTTAAATATTATTTTTTTTCCAAAACAGACGTCCTGTGACAACAAAGGTCTCTGATTAATTTGAGGATTTGCAGACAAACCAGGCAGCAAACAAAAAGGTTTGTGAAGAAGTGTGTGCGGAGTTCTTTTTTCACTTCCTGTTTCCTTTAGGAGCAGAAATCTAAAGTAACCAACCAGGCTGAAGAAGCATTCAGTGCTGCTGAAGAAAAGCTGACTAAAAATATGAGTTACTTCATGAACCTAGGCCCAGCAGCACTCCAAGCATCTGTGGGTGGGACTGGATACAGTAGATACTAGGCCGCAGGGTTTGTGACAACTGAGGGACGGACAGATATGGCGGGCTGTGACTGCATGCGGTTACACGCCGAGCTACCTACCTGTCCGGTCCCCCCATGAGCAGACCGTGTGAGAGACCCTCACAGCAAAGGAGACGCGCAGACCGGGGCGTACGCTCGGCAGCCAGTAACAATCCTTCTGCAGGTTCACTGACAGAAATCTTGTTACTACTTTTACTTCCTTTAGTTAGACAAGTTTGATCGCCAAACATTTTTTCTAAACGAAACAATGCTACACTCACCTTCAGCTGTGTTTACAATCGGATCACCACCAACAAAAGCCGGCTCCTCGGTGCAGTCAGAAAACGATTGAAGTCACATGGTTTGATCTTGCACTCTGATTGGTTCTAGGGACATGGAGGCATTTACGGGCAATGGAAAGTGGCATTTGGAGGCTTTTGATAATTCAGACTAGTCAGAGACAGGTATTTATGGGTTATGACGTGGCATGATTGATTGGCGTATAGCACCTGTGGCAGTACTATTCAAGGGGCTCTGGATGTGGCCCGTGAGCCACCAGTTGACATTCCCTGCTTTAAAGGTTACTGCTGAAGTTCTCCCATACATTTGTTTACCACTAGGCCTTTATGAGGGCTTACTGAGGGGGATAAAAACTGCAAAATTCCTCACAAATTTTTTAGAAAACATTATCACGAAATCAGCCATTTTGATTGTGAATAATCACTTAAAATTTATTGTAAAATCCTGGAGGGATTGTATAAGGGTCTGGTGATTTGTCCAGAGCATAACTGACCTCACACCTCATGACAGCAGAATTGACGCTCCTACATGCACCTACAAGCAGTGAAGAAAAAGGTTGGAGAGTGCTGAGTGGAAGAAATGGTGAAATGGAAAGTGAAAATACTAACTTGAACTCCATCTGCTCTGTTGAAAGCAAGTTAATGGAAGACTACTCTTTATCAAAACACAAAACACACACACACACACAAAAAACAGCACTAGTGATTTGAATTCAAGGCCCACTTTCTCCACTAGGATTTTCAGCTCTACCAGTGGATTAAAAAAAGAGCATTTTTTAAGTGTTTCTGAGTCAAGATTATTTTGTAAAACCATTATTTTCACAGCCAAAAAAACCTCAAAGCCAGACGGTAGTCAGTACAATCACATGCTGTGCAGCCAAACACTGATAAACCAGCAGAATGTTATCAGACGTTTTAGCAGAGAGTAACCCTGGGCTCTAAGCACGGGTAAATTACCTTGTTGACCCATAGAAAGATAGAGCTTCAACTATGAAGTCTCACTCAGGTCTAAATAGAGGTAACAGTAGTGCTTAGAACCATGACATTGTAACCTACACAGCAGAAGAATCACCACAGCTGCTCTGGAAAGGAATCTTAATGCAATGGATGTGAAGAGGCAGAATATCTGCTTGTTTCCCTTTGCTCCATCCATTAAAGAAACATAAAAAAAAATCCGGTCGGTCTGTAACCTTAGCTAAACTTAATGGACGTATTTCAGCTAATTTACCCTCTCTGGTGTTCATACCACTTAAGTACACTTAAAGTAACAGCTGACTATAAGTATCAGTTAAGGCAAGGATTGCACTTAGGTCCTTTTGTTATGTTTAGCAGTAACTGAGCTATCGCATGTCAGTTTCTGTCCTTTTATATCTGTGAAAGGCACCCTTCCCTCATCTGAAGGACAGACTGCCACAATTTGCAGAAGCAATGTGTTACCTGGCGGGGCAACCATGGTAACGGCATAATCAAACACAATTGGATAATTTTAACCGGCATTACTTTTTTGTCAGTGATGAGTGATAAGTCATTGGGGTAGTGCAGCCGTTTTTTATGTGTCTGCAGCTGGTATCAACATATTATATTGTCCAGTTCTGACTAATGGATTAGATTAATGTTAAGATTATGACTCTGAAGCCAACAATAGTACGGAAGCAGAGAGCGGACGTGGTACGTCTAAACTTTTTTCTGATGGTTTTCTCGAGATAACGAGTTATTTATCTCATTATCATGAAATAATGATTACCGTTTTTTTCGAGATAATGAACTTTGTTTTTCTCTAGGTAACAGCTAATTTACCGATGGTTTGCTCGAGATAACGAGATGATTATCTTTTCTTGAATGCTCATGATCAGTTTCTCAGTTTCACTTTCTGATTTCACAAAAGAGGAATTATGAAAAACTACCACTAGTACATTTCCTCCAGCTTATCATCTTGCAAGACCATATTTATAAGAGAATTTGGAGTGCTAATTCATCAGCTAATGCTAGCAAGCTCAGTTAGCACTCCAGGCATATACTGTACAGGCACAACATAGGCACACAAACAGCTGCTAACTAGATTAAAAAATTAAAGTTGAGAAGTTAGATTCAGTGATTCAGATCAGCCAAAGTGAAGCTTTCCTCTGTGATTCCCATCAGATGTCCATCAGACTCTGTTTTTCTCAGAAATGACAGAAATGTTGTTAGCTCACAAGCTCTACATCCCCATGCTGCACAGAGTGGCTCATACTGAGATCCACCCAGTGTTCCCTGACATTTCCCTGTCACACACTTACCACAGCAGTAACACAACCCCAAGCACCCTTCAGTTGTTGCTCCTTCACTCCTCTGGAATGCAGTTTCATTTTAGTCTCTTGGATGGTGCTAGCCTTTGCACACACTCGGTAATCTTTTTTCTTTCTCCACTGAGTTGCTAGCAAGAAGGATTATTTCTTTTTTTAAAGTCAGATGTTGTCTTTGATCTAGATTTACAAACATAATTCCGGCATTTTCTTTAAATTTGTATCTAACACTCTGTCAGGTGGTGTGCTCTAACTCCGGCATTTTAAGACCATTTCAGGTGAAATTTTATGCTTTAAACATAAAAAGGAGAAGGAGTGCGAGGAGCTTCAGAATCAACCAGTTCCCTTAGATTACAAAATGCAGGCTGTGCTGTGAAATCGTCTTGTTCTAATCTGTCCAAATGATCTCCCAATGAGAAAAAGGTACCAGAGTCTAGAACAAACCCAAGTTAGGGACATATATACTCTCACCAAAATATAAGCAAACATCATTTGATACAGGCAGTTTTCCTTTGCACACTTTAGCTGTCTAGCATCTGCCTACACGTCTGACATTCTACAAAATGCCACAAACTAATCAAGTTACCATGGGAACAGTGTGAGCCTGGGAGCCATCTGCAGCCGGATGGAGGTCAGCACTGGGAGACTGGCCAGCAGCAATCTCTATTCTCCGTAGCCTCTGCTCTGGACCTAATAAGTCATCAAGTACCATCTTACAGGCCTCCTGAGCTGTTAAGCTCTTGCTCAAACATGATCCTTGCCATGTTGGTGATTTGCAGGACAATTGGTCCACTAGGGATGTGAAAAGGTCAGGCTGAGTTGCTTGTTCGGTCCCACATGTTAAAGGTGTTACACAAGCAGCTCTAATCTCCCTCTAGCCACGCTACTGGCCACCTAGCCAGGACGGAAACTTTAACTTCACTTTCTCTCGAAAAACATGAAAACTCCTGCTTGGTTTGGTGTCAGTAACAGTGAGCCACGTCAGCAGCATGGTCACTGTAATTCAGCCTAGAAAACCTTTAGAAGCATTGCTTTGAACATTTAACATAGATATCCATGCTCTCTGGTAACATCATGTCATGGCAATCAACACTATTCTATCCATTAATTTGTTTACCTGAACAGAAATTCCCCCCAATCCTTTTTTTTGTTTGTTTAGTTGAATATAGTTTGCTGATTTGTGTTAATATATATGGAATGATTCTTTCTAGGTTTAAAGGGTAAAAAAAGAATAAATAATTTTTTGGAGGCTGGAGTAGTTGGTCGCCATTGTGCCCTTCACCTTTGACTCCAACCTGAAACCAGTCATTTTCTTTGTTATTAATTTTAGAGTATGAGATGGAAATCTAACACTTCTGAACTAATAACAGTCCAGTTATTTCCATCTTTTGCTTTGTTTTATAAGCATGCTAGCATGCTAAATGCTATGATGAAAAGAAAAAAAATGTAGCTGAAAGATTTTCCCCCTCACTAAATTTTCAGTCTTTATCAGTCACTGTTATCAAAATGCTTCTTTATGGATTTGCAAATTCATTCATAATAGCAGGTTTTGTAATGAAATGTGCTATTAGCTAAATCTGCGAATCTTAAAGATTTAAATCATAATTAGTTTAGTGGCTCCTCTAGTTATTAGTGGGAACATCAAACATGGTTTAATACTACAGGTCACAGAATTCTGCAAGTAGAAAAACTCAGGAAAAGATTGCCCTTTTCCCATCAATCTGTGATCTTTTCATGCTGTACACATCATGAATCTGCCAATAGCAGGACCCGGTGAAAGTGAAAATGAAAGATGGTTAACTGGCTCAGTTGGAGCTGTGCAGCCTATTGCCTGCAGCTCTTCATCTAACAGCTTATGGTGGCTGCTCCTTGTTCTTCCATTACTACCCGAAATATTACAGTCTGATGCTGAAAGTTGCCATTGTCTTATTTATGGATGCATCTGTGATCACATATATATGTTAACTTTTGTCAGGGAGCCATGTCCTCCCAAATACCAGATGTTCATAGATATTGTTTTCTGGTGAGCCAGTAATAACCTTTAAAAATACATAATTTTATGGCTAAATTGGATTGGAAAAGTAAAAACATATCTTTTCAGGCTATTATATCAACCTTTCACCAATCCACGGTTACCCACTGAGCAATTTTCTGTCCATTAGAGGTTAAAAAAAAAAAAAAAAAAGTCTAAATGTTGCATAAGCTATCAAAGCTAAAATCAGGCTACCTTTGGTTCAAAAGTAAATGTTAAGTCAATATCTACATCACAGCTATGCTGTATTCCATACATGCAAAGTATGTTTGTCATGGGATTAAAGCTCAATGTTTTATGCATGGGGAGCTTATTGTACGAGCCTCTGGACAGTCAAAGCTTATTGTGCCCACATGCTTTCTCTCTGCTGCTTATCCGAGAGCTTTGCACAATAGCTTTTTTCCCTTTTAACCAATTCTCAACTTTGCATAGACTTCCATGATCTTTTCACTATATATATATATATATATATATATATATATATATATATATATATATATATATATATACAGTATGAATAACAATATGCTATTCTTACTGTAACAATTGTACACAGATATGATATATTTACTTTTTTTTTTTTTTTACTGAATTTCTCTTGTGAAACAGTGATCAGAACATGTTTGGGGGTTTTATTGTAAGAGTTTCATTCTCAGATCCTCCCCTGCTCTTTCCTTTTTGTTTCCAAGCCGTTGGTGCACCTCAGAAGAAATTTGCCCACTTTATTTCCCTCTCTTCCTATTTCATTGTTCGTTGTGCAATGACTCTCTGACCTAAGGAGACACACAAACTGCTGACACTGCATAACTGTGTGTCTGTGCATGAGAGTCTGTGTATTTGTCTCGTGGGATTTCAGTATCACGGCTGGGCTGCCCTGAAGAAAAAGTGTCTTGCTGTTTCATTTTGTAGTTTATTGTCGGTGAAATGGGACTTTGGAAGTGTGAATGGAGAGCTGTGTACTGAAATAAAAACATTTTTTAAAAAGGCAATTTTAATAGACAAGCCTTGTCTTATAATGAAGAAAGAGAGCTCAGCTAAAGGTGGCACTGAGTGAGTGTGATTCCATAACACCATGAATCATACACTCTAGTCTTGACTTGTTCTTTCTTCAAAAGTCTGTTGAAAATGAAAATGTTGTATAAATGCATTTATTTGTTGTAATTATTTTATGCATATATATCTGTCGGAGCTGGACGGGTCCAAAGGAAGCTCTTGCTTTTTTGTATTGAGATTAATTCTCCATCATTATCACATATTCCATTATAATGATGATTGTGGAAATGTGTGTTGCTATTTAAGTAACAGAAAAATGCTTCAAGCCGTGCTGTTTGGGTTAAATTTGGCCTCCGGGTGCACTGGCCCATTTGCCTCTTTTGGAATTGGGTGTTTTTAAAAAGAGGTTTGGTCTTACTGCAGGTGGGCTGTGTTTCCAGAGATAAGGGGTCATCTGTGACTGGTCAAACTGATGTGTAAAAACTGTTAGAACAATTCAGCAATGCTCACCATTAGCAAGGTGTTAGATTTGTCCATTATTTTCCTGATTGTGCTTTGTTGTGAGCAGTAATCCATATTTGAGTAAATGAAGCATTGTAGTCACCTCACCCTTCATCAGAGGGGATGAAGACCATAAAGAGCGCAGGACTCTAAACTTATACAAACAACAACAACACTAAGGTCGAGGTTTGTGACGTCTTCAATTTATTCAAGTCCCTTTTTGTACAGAATCAAACCCCCACCCCTTAAATTTGCTAAATGCAAAAATGTAACAAAATTATATAAAAAAATATCAGCAGTCACTATTATATTTCATATCACACTGTAAGATTCAGATTCTGGTAGAAAATAATATTTTGAAAATTAACATTTTTATTTATCATTTATATTTCAAGACAATTGCTAAAATTAATGCAACTTTAAGCCAGTTACATACATAATTTTAGTTTTAACATGTGCAACGTGACATAACTGATAAATATTATCTATAGATGAAAATGGAAGTCGCGTGCTTCAAGCATGTCGTTTTGAAAGTCATATTTTCTTTTGGCAATTTTAAAGGGCTTGTACGATGTTTTCCTCTCACTACACTGAAAGTACATTGACACTTTATCTGTGATCAGTTTGGTGAACCACTCATATACCATTACAATAAACTGTGCCGGTGTTGGTTAATATCACGATACAAGCGAGTTTTTGCTTAGTTTATGTTAGCTAACTAGTGACAGAACTCATTGGAAAACAAGCAAACTAAAACTAAGAAGCAGTTTAAGGGGCTGCAGCAATGAGTTCTATGTTAAAAGGAAATACTGTCAACTCTCTGTCTGTTAAGCAGTAAGCGGTTCTTCATTGTTGGCTAACTGCACTGAAACGGGAAAATCCACCTGTTAGCCGTAATGCTCGGGTTTGTAGAGCACTTTATAAGCGTGTGTGGGGGAGAGCCTGCTGGAGTCAGGTGCACAGAGTGTTGTAATCTGCTCGGGTCGGAACATGTCTGTGGCAACCACAGCAATGTAGGAGAAGCTTGTTGCTTTCCACAGGGAAAGTTGAACATTTAAGGTTAATATGAACACATAATGCACCACAGCATTTAAGGCTTTGATAAGTAGCCCGATAAAGAAATTACTAGCAGAGCACTACCTCAATATAATGCTGCTTTCAGGCAGGAGATGCAATATTCTGAAACACACATGGAAGCTAAAATGTACTCCAAATGGATTGTTTGGCTGTAACAAAGTAAAATATTCTAAAGATGTAAAATATCTAAGAGCACAGTGAGGGAGGCGCATGCTGTGATTAATGAAAGAGACCTGACTGTGTGAGGACAGTTGTGAGAAATATAAAGAGAGAGTGATGTAGAGCGAACAGCTGAAGGAAAGCATTCATGTCATTTCTGCTTCACTGACAGCATCCCTGCCTGTTCACAGGATAAACTAGATTCTCTCCTCATGTGTTTTATGGGCTGCCGTAACTCTTGACACCTGCTATGACTATTTTGGATGGGTTTTATTTCATGGGAAGGAACACACACCTACATCTGCAGGGCTACAGATGAGTGTGCTGATGCAAGAGGCTAGATGTCCTCAAACTTCATATGACCAAGCAGAACCCTATGAGCCAGTTTAGCCCCCCCGCTATCTGTTTCCCTTGCTGATAAATCTTGAGTGCAGGATCATAGGTTATCATTTAGCAAGCCCGTTTAGCTCCTGCAAAGCCAGCATCAACCTTTGACTGAAGAAGCCTCCAAAATTTGAGCCCTGCTGCACAGGGGTCTGCGTATTAAAGCTGAGGTTTTGCAGGAGGCAGCCCCTTTCTCCGTGACAGTCCCTGACCCAGAGCTTGACGTGATGTCAAGCCCAGGTGCCTCAGTGGCTCAGCTCCTCTCTGCATTCCAGACAGGCCAGATCCGGGCTCTGACAGGCTCGGTCTGTGGGGAGAGGCTGAGTCCAGACACTGCTCTGACCCTGCTGCCCTTCTGTATGTTGTTTACCTTCAGGTGTTGGCACCTGCTGAAAGGAAAAAAAATAAAACAGGGATGTGTGCTTCTACCTTTCCCAGACAGGAATCAGAAATTGACAATGCTGGGGTTTAAAGCACCTCAGCCAGACATTGTGGGCCCTGTGGGGCTGCCAAGAACTGACTGGAGCTTGACCATAGCTTAAGCAGGTTCTCCAGGCCAAAGGTACCTGATACCTATTTTTTTTTTTTAATGTATCTTGACAAGAAAAATAATATTTGAATCAGTTATCTCTATTGCAGCTTTAAGGAAAAGGAAAACACATCTGACAACACTTAATGTTAAATTTGTGTTTTAATTCATGCCGTGTTCAAGTGTATAATGAGCGGCTGTTGGGTCGTGCAGTACTTGAATAAACTTCAACTACAAACAAACCTTCAATTACTTCAAGAATGAAAAGAAAAGATAAGAAATCAGCCGTGGTTCTGATTTATGTGTAAGCTCACTCTAAATAATTACCAGTGTGGGCAGGCCCAAACTGCTACCTATTTGATATAATTTTCTTGCATTTTGTCCAACAATGTGGCATCTGAAATGAGAAATGGAGAATACAATGCAGATTTAAGTACATTTGGCCTTTCAAACTGGAGGTTAAAAAGACCGGACGACAATTACAGCAAACATACTTCCTTGCTGTCAGTTTACTGCTCACTGCTTCTTCGTTAGCAAGCATTAGTGCATGAGTAATTATGGAGAATTATTCAATGGGAGCATAATTATGCAAAGTCTTTTAAATGATGGACAAATCTGTTGCATTATGTTCATTGTTTTGCAAATGCAGTTGATGATTCTGTTATCTGTCTCTTGCTCTGCAACACCTGTTTTGTATACTTAAAACAAACTCTGACATGGGATTATGAGTGTAGCAATCAGCTGAATCGTGAATGCCATTCAACCTCAGAAAATAGTCAGCTAATGGCTGTCAACAGGTGATTTTTACTTTTCATAAGAAAAATAATGTCAGCCATGTGGGCGGCTCATGCCAAACCAGATCACAAGCGTGCATTTTGAGTTTATTGCTCTCTGACTTCAGCATGAAGTAATGTATTGTAAGAATATCCACAAAATAGGCATTTTATATTATAATGTTTTATGCTATGCTCCTCACTGATGACAATAAACAGATATTTGCAGTGTAGTTTAGATCCCGGTATTGGCAATATTTCCATTAATTTAAAATGGTATAATCATGATCACATTAGTGTAGTTTCCCTTTTTTGCTAACACCGGGATACTGAAGAAGCACATGTTTGGATTTTACATTACATCGTGGAAAAACTGAAATATTCTGGCAGCTGAAAAATACCATAATAAAACTGAAATTTTCTGTTCCATTAAATAAAAGAAGGAATTATTACTCCAGCAGACCAACACAGCTGGGAACAAACTACGAATCTGCGGACGAGTAGGTCACCTGCTCACCTCCTGAGCTACAGCCAGCCCAAACAGCACCTGGTATTCACAGGTGGTCCCCCATCCAAGTGTTAAAGATGAAGCATGCTCAGGGTGATATGGCTGGAAGTGAAAGAGTTTAAGGATCTCAGGCTCTTGTTCACCTGTGAGGGGAGCAGGAAACTCACAGATGGATGGGGACTGTGGATCCAGTGATGTGGATGCTGCACCATTGTGGTAAAGATAGAGCTGTAAACGTGAAGCTGTCGACCTACCGCCCTACCCTCACCTATGTGACTGAAAGAAATTAGCTTCTTCTGATGGGTGGCTGGCATCTCCCTTAGCAGAGTGCAGTCCTGCTACTCCTCCACATCAAAAAGAGCCAGTTGTGGTGGTTCATGCATGTCCTACTGAACAACATTAATGAACAAATTAATGTAAAATTACAGAAACAGAGATTTTAGATGTGTATTTACAGCAATAAAATAGAATTTCACAATTTTATCTTTAAAATCAACATGGCATATTCATGAAATTTTGTTACACTTGTGACTGTATTTTTACAGCCCTTTTCTGTGGAAAAAAGTGGATTTTCCTTAAAAAAAATGCTATCATCTTTATTCATAGGGATGTGTTTTTTATGATAGTTTACATTACACACATTAATTCACTATGCTTTTTAGTTTTAAATTGATATTTCACACATTTTAAAATACAAGAAAATTCTGTAAAATTACAGATTTTTTTTTACAGTGTATGTGTGATTCTGTCTGTTGAAAATGTGACTGTGTTGAACAACAAGAGTGACTGAAGTCAATTGTTGCAAAAGGTCAAACACAAAAACACACTAGCTATCTGTGTGAGACCCAGTTTGAGTTTCAGACCATCAGATTGACTCAGTTTTTATCCTCATTTTCTGACACACCTACAAATTCCCATTTGTGTTTAGATGCTGGTTTTGGCCTAAAGTCAGAATTAAATTTAGCTCAAGAGTGTGTGTTTTACATTTAGCCTTTGAGGTAAAAGGCTTGACAGTGCGTAGCCAAACAAGCAGGTAGCAGTCACTACAACTTCTGCCCAAAATATGAGAATGGCTCATATTCAATTTATCTCAAACTAAGCACCACTTAGTCGGGTCCCCAGCAATCTACTTGGAACAAATGAATGGCTGTCAAAAGAGGAAAAGAACATACAGACTGAATGATGCGCACAGAGATCTCTTGAATTATTAGAAGGATGCACTTCAAATGTGTCTTTTTATTTATGTATTTAGACTAAATCCTACTAGCTTGGGGACCTGCAGACTGCACAGTTAAATTTATACATTACATATATCACAGGATTTTATTAATGACTTTTTTTTAACAGTCTGCATATAGCTAAAGCTAAATTACAGTGTGGGCATACTACATTACATTAACCCAAGCCGGGGGCACACAAGCCATTCCCAATCCCAAATAAATGAGGAGGCTTGCATCAGTAAGGAAATCCAGCATAAAATTTTAGCCAAATGACACATGTGGCTCATAAAGAACAAGATTTCCACAGCGGATCAATCAGGGCACGGGTTAATAAGGAAAGACCGGAGTGAGGAG